>JASVER010000180.1:1073379-1250552 GCA_030449065.1 Oceanodroma leucorhoa
CCTGGCTATGCTCCCTCCCAGCTTCTTGTGCACCTCACAGAGCATGTGAGCTGAAATGTCCTTGAGAAAGTAGACTACCTAGCAACAACTAAAAACATTAGTGTGTTATCAACATTCTTCTTACACTAAATCCAAAACATAGCACTATACCAACTACTAGAAAGAAAATTAATTCCACCCCAGCCAAAACCAGGACAGTATGATTGTCTGTTCTGTTCTTGGGAATGCTATGCCTTTAACTGAAAAAAGATTCACACATACAGAATAGAGAAATGATGATGAAATCMAATTAAAAAACAAGTCAAATAGCCTGTGCACAGTGTCACAGCAGCAGGGTGTTTGCTGTTTCCATCTACTGGCTAATATGTTACAAATATACACATATCTTCTAGATAATGGAACAAAGGTRTACATTTCATGTAACAAATATATTATGCTACACATAGCAACTGTATTATGAGTCCTGATGGCAATGGCCATCCTTATACTTTGCTCTTCCCTGTTGTTTCCTGTTCTTCCACGTGCAGACTTTGTCCTTTGTTTCTCAACTTCTCCAGGTTCTTTAGGGCATAAAAGCTGTTCTCCTCCCTCCCCAGGCCAGATGCTCACATCAACCTCACCTCCACTCCATGTCAAGGTAATAAAGAGTTATGCACCATCCTTCTGCAAACTCTGTTTTCTTCAGGAAAGAAATGTTGTTTTGGAGCTCTGGAAGGGACCCAGATCTCAGTGACCAGAGCTGGGGACCGGGGACATACTGTAGCTGCACATGCAGTGCAATTTAGATGTTGTCTGGTTGTTCCAGGCTTTGGCATGAAAAGCACAAAGAATCTCTAAATTCTTTTCAGAAAGCGTTGTTCTACTTTCATGCTGTTCTGAGAGTCTAATGGAAAGTYCATTTAACCACTAAAAAAGAATAAACAAGGGATGTTTACCTACGGACCTCAGAATAAGTACAGAAAATTTAAAAGGCTGCAGGTGTGCTTCAATATCCATCATTAAACTGATTTTAAAAAAAATCAAAATACTTTCCAGTTACATATACAGTATTATTTTGAGTGATACCTGGCCACTTAAAGTTCATATTTATGTGGGGGAAACCCAACTAATATTTTGTTTCACCTTTTGATGCTGATCTCATATACATGTACATTTATATACACACAAATGCACACCATTAGTGTCCTGGATAATTCTGTATGAGAAATAAAATATAATTGGGCACTATAATGAAAATGTTTTCACTTAACTATTTTTAATAAGAATTTAAAAAGTCAAGCAAACTGAAATAGCCCAAGAAGCTCACACACCAGCGTAAGGATGCACTATCAATGTATCCCATGCTAATTACATCCAGTGACAGCAAAAGAGCTGAGATACACTTCACATTTATTACAAGTTTTTTTCATGTTTTCAAGAGTTTGTTTCTGGCTTACTGCTAATCATGCTAGTAAGGTAATAAATGAACATTTCAAGTTTTTATTTCTTAAATGTTTGTTGACTCTTGTTGAAAAGCAAACTTTGTAAAATAAATAAATATAGGCACAAGAATTCATTATGAATTGCATAATGACAATTTATGATACTAACTCTGTTTTCCATGCTGCTTCTTTGAAATATGGTCAATAGATTCTGTAAATAAAGGCTTCCAAAGAAGAGTTCGGGTTTTTATCTGTTGCTTCAGATTTTGAATAAGAAAAAAAAAAGAGATAAAAGGATTTCTCTGCGTTACTTTCTTATGCTACTGTAAATTTGTTTTAAAGAAACTACGATATAGTCGTTTGAGTAGTGCAGCTCACTTTTATATAAGTAAACAGAATTCTATTATGTCAGCTTCTATATTTCATCTAGGATAACTTTTCTTCCATTTAACAAATTCCATTTGGATTTTTTGTTTCCTCAAGGGACCAGAGACTGTTTAAACAGGCTTTCCTCTTTTTTACACTTTGCTTTTAGTTCTGTTGCCTTCAATCTGCACAAAAAATGTGTCTTATTCATTGGTATCTTTCTAGTATTTGATCATTCATTCATTTATCCAGATAATTGTTTTATTCTCTTTGCATATGCCCTCAATTCTTGTCACTTGTTCTTCTTCAGGTAGCAAGTATACTTATGATTTCACAGTCAAATGCCCATTCCATTTGTAGAATACAATACCATCTCACAGTCACATGAATATATTCACACATAGATCTCAAAGTCTTTTGTGTTTGTTATAAGATCTTCTTCTCCCTTTTGGCTAACACTGCACACAAAATAATTCAGCAAATTCCATAATTCCTTGGATTAATGTATATCCCATATATACACGTACCTGGATTTTTGTGTTTTACATGCTGTGCAGCTGAGGTTAAAAATAGCTATAACATTTCCAGCCCATTGAAGCTGATGTGTTTTCAGCTGGGAAAACAAGGTAGACCCTTGTTTTATAGTAACGAATACAAGGAGACTTGTATTTGGCCTGTCTTGAGATGGATCCTCCCCGCCTTTTGTCCATGAAACACGCAAACCTTAAGACCATCAAAAGGATCCCAATCTCTAAAGGTCTGTTTGATTAGCTGACAAACTAATAAGAGAACAAACCACTGTTTCACCAGAGAAAACTTCGTTTCTTCTAGGCAAAACAGAGCAAAGAAAAGACTTAAAAATCCTGCTCCCTTCTTACTATATCCATGCAAGGATATGAGTCATTTCTTCTGCCTTGCTCTCGAGCACAGTCATTCTCGACCTCTTCCTGGCTTAAATGGCCCCTCCTGGGTGCCAGCAGAGCTTAATCCTCAGCATGACCTCTAAGGCTTGTTTGCAGATCTTGAATTAGGAAAGCCTCCCATTCTTTCCAGAAGTTTTCTAGCAGTTATGTGATGCTTATAAAATATCTTTCTGCCAGCCTGAAGTTCCTCCAGTGGTACATGCTCAGTACAACTTCCCGGGGAAGGGCATTTTCTTCCCTCCAGCTTCTGCCTGACAGAAAGCGTGCCAGCTGTGACGACTGCAGGTCATATGAAGCTGAACTGGAAAAGGGTGTCTTGGAGTGCCCTTACTGGTCTGCAGACACTGCTCGGCACTGGTCCTGTGGGACCATCAGAAGGAACCCCGCAGCTTTGTGTGGTGTGGGGTCATAGAATCATAGAATCATAGAATCATTAAGGTTGGAAAAGACCTTTAACATCATCGAGTCCAACCATCAACCCAGTACCCATGCCCGCTAAACCATGTCCCGAAGCACCTCATCCACACGTTTTTTGAACACCTCCAGGGATGGTGACTCCACCACTTCCCTGGGCAGCCTGTTCCAATGCCTGACTACCCTTTCAGTGAAAAAATTTTTCCTAATATCCAATCTAAACCTCCCCTGGCGCAACTTGAGGCCATTTCCTCTCGTCCTATCACTTGTTACTTGGGAGAAGAGACCAGCACCCGTCTCWCTACAGCCTCCTTTCAGGTAGTTGTAGAGAGTGATAAGGTCTCCCCTCAGCCTCCTCTTCTCCAGGCTAAACAACCCCAGCTCCCTCAGCCGCTCCTCATAAGACCTGTTCTCCAGACCCTTCACCAGCCTCGTCACCCTTCTCTGGACACGCTCCAGCACCTCAATGTCCTTCTTGTAGTGAGRGGCCCAAAACTGAAYACAGTATTCGAGGTGATGACTGCTTTACTCTACATATTTTCACTGCTTTCTAATGTAGACACAGCCACACAACAATATACAGTATTACTTAGTAAATGGTAAATAAGCAAGCTAAAACAGTTATGCCATCATCATACTGAACAGAAGAGGGAAAACCATTTTCTCTTAATACTATTGTGTTTTCACCCACAGTTTCTCTCTGGTCTGTCTGGGGTTTTTTTGTTTTTTTTCCCTTCTAGTTAATTTTCTTTCAGCTTCAGGAATCATTTGCARTTCTTTTGTCTTTTGTATGTATTAACAATAATAAATTGCACTTTAAATCTTTATGGTAAACTAAAATGTGTCTCTGACTTTAGCACTGTTAGATGTGTATTTTTTCCTCTGGCTTTGAAAAGGGGTCTAGTCCTGGAGGTGCTGTGGAACTATCAGATCCTTGAGCTGTAGATGTGATTTGTAGAGGAGCTTTCTCCAGAGGCTTTCTCTCCTCTCTCTCAGATGATGACATCTTTTAAAATGGCATCATATAGTAGATCAGCTGTGTCAATCAAAGTCCACCTTTCCCTCCAAGGATGGTGAGTGTTTCCTCTAAAGTGCTTATAATGAAGTTTGTTTATGAGTTAAGAGTTCCAGGATGCTTCCATAGTGTTACAATTTGCAGAACAGATTTTCTGATCCAATATTAGGAAAGAAATACAGTGTTAGACATGTCTTAGTCACACATCCCTTGAAGGGGTGATTTCAAATGAATCCATAAGGTTAGCAGGTATCTTCTAACATATGTATCCACTTATTGCCAGGCAAGGTTTATTCTAGAGACTGACAGAGAGGTTGTCACTCAACAGACATGATTTGGGATTATTGTCTGTTCAGAATTATCATTTTATCCATTTGTATTTCTCCCTCCACATTCTTATTTACAGCATGGATTGCAAGTAATATGGCTGAAGTCCTTCCATGCCCTGTAAAATTAAAAGACGGAAAACTATTGAAAAAAGAGATTTTCTTGCAAAATATTAGGATTTAAATCTTTAGAAAGCCTGAAAATATGCTGAACAAATAATTTACAAGAAATAATTGACTTCCTGAATTTTGTACAGTTCTGGAGATAAATGCAAAACTCTAGAACATGATAAATAATATACATTGTTCACTGAGTACTTCACAAAAAATCTTTTACTGCAGAGAACATTCAAGTCAAATTGCAGTCATTACTACTGTGTGTGCAATTAAGACTGCTTTTTATTACTTATATAAAAAATGTGTATTGCATTTTATTGTAATATTCCCAGTTCACAATCTTGATTGGCTAATGTAAGATAAATATAATCCAGAAGGAGATGCAAAGCTACCTACTCTTTGGGATGGATCAAATTGCCCATTTTACAATTCAACATAAAAGGTGAAATTATCATTGAAGCAGTATCTGTGCATGCTGGTTGCTACTCTTGAGTAGATCAATGGCAGTTGAAAGTTCATGGGAAGAAAAAAAGAATACTGACAATTTGAAATTTTTCAAGTTGGAAATGAATATAAAATCTTTTTTTGCAATCCTGAATTGTCTGTATGTAATACTTATTACAATTCCTACACAAGTGGGTGAGCTGAAACAAAGATCCCTTTTTCAGGGTCACACAGAAATCTTTCGCACTGCTGGGAAGAGAAATCCTGGATTTCTCTTGTTTCTAACTAGAAGTACTGAAGAAATGTGCTAAGTGAAAATACACATATGTCTATTAAAGAATAAATTAAGTATTGGATTATCAAAACTACTAAGGAGGTCATGGGTAAATTAGCTAAGCACACATATAACAAATCTGCAAGCAAAGCTTGACTGCGGAGTCTCACAAAGTGTCCATTCCTTCTGTAGATGTGCAAAGCTGCGATCTCTTACACATCATGTCATTAGAAGAATTAACAYGATTAATCCACAACCAATCTGATCTTCATGTGGGTAATGAAGGTCTAACAGTGCTTCAGACTTCTTATAAATTATTTTTTGCTGGAGTACTGCACAGCTACGTTTTTAAGTGTCATCTGAAGAGGTAAATAAAAATGTATGTTTGAAAAATTCATCTTTCACTGAGCTGAGACACCATCCTAAGCAGTCGTTCCCCATGAATCGTGTGGAAATATAACGTGCACACAGAATATGCTTTGTTATATTAATAGTCTTACACATTTCCTTATTACGCACTAAGTCAGTGTTAGGAACACTGTTTAAGAATATTGTGCTATAACCAGAGCTTGCTCTTAGATGTATCAGTGCCCAGTGTACATCACCTGACTGGCAAAACCCTTGATCACTAATGAAGGCTTTTCCCTTGCATGATGCAGCTGGATTCCCTGTACTGGGAAAAATCATCCGTCTATAAGTCTATAAGTCAAATCAAAAAAAGAGGGGGAAGGAGGCTATAAACAGTAAAAATGCCATCAAGGGTGGGACAGTGTTTAATGTATTGAATGGTACCTTGTCTGCTTTGAAATTTCAGCAGTAATTCTCAGTCTCAGCCAGGTTTGTGCTATCTCACAAACTACCACTACAAAAAGGGGGATATTTTACTGAATCCCTTAGGGAAAAAACAAAACCATTATGGAATTAATGGATATTCTTTGTGCTTTCTGTAGCCTTTCATGTCATATCTGGATTGCAGAGCTCAGTATGCATTACTCTCTTGGGGTAAAAGCCTGGCATGTAGAGTATATTTCCTGCACCCCAGTCTCCATGGGAGGGAAACAACACACTCCTGTTCTGGGTATGAGCTGCAATGTGCTGCTTTAATACGTGCCCATGCTGGATGAACAGGAGACCACAAATCCCTTTTATGACTGGGCCCACTTTAGCAGATAAATGATGACAGGAAGCCTCACCTCTGCTACCGAAGTTGTTCCCATTGCCCAGACTGCGTAAATGTGACTGTGTCAGTGTCAGACTCTCCAGCACACTCATGGCATGCAAGCCCAGAGCTACAAATTTAGGCTAAAGCATTCACCTTTAGACAAGGAGGCATGCACTTCTTCCCCTTCTCCAGTGAACATTTCTATAATTAGCATAAAGGGGAACACTTAACAACTGTAATGCTAAAACTATTGTGTCATCTTTGCAAACAAAGAGGTGGTCTAGCTAATGGCATATCAGGCTCTGCTGATAATGTCTGTTCCTTTATTAAGGTAAGGAGGTCACTTGCTGTATGTTTTAAATGGAGATTTTCTTTAAAATCTCCAAAGCAGAAAGCATGGCTGCAGTGCAGGCAAGAATGGTTGCACTGAAATGAATGAGTTTTGTGACTAACTTTATGGAATCATAGAATCATAGCATAGTTTGGGCTGGAGGGGACCTTTAAAGGCCATCTAGTCCAAACCCCCTGCTGTGGGCAGGAACATCTTCAACTAGATCAGGTTGCTCAGAGCCCCGACCAGCCTGACCTTGAATGTTTGCAGGGATGGGGMATCCACCACCTCCCTGGGCAACCTGTGCCAGGGTTTCACCACCCTCATTGTAAAAAATGTCTTCCTTATATCTAGTCTAAATCTACACTCTTTTAGTTTAAAACCATTCCCCCTTGTCCTGTTGCAACAGGCCCTGCTAAAAAGTCTGTCCCCATCTTTTGGGTCTCCCCAAAGCTTCCTCTTCTCCAGGCCGAATAACCCCAACTCTGTCACCCTTTCCTCATAGGAGAGGCATTTCATCCCCTTGACTATTTTCATGGCCCTCTTCTGGACCTGCTCCAACAGGTCCATGTCTTTCTTGTGCTGAGGGCTCCAGAGCTGGACGCAATACTCCACGTGGTGTCTCACCAGAGYGAAGGAGAGCGGCAGAATCACCTCCCTCGACCTGCTGGCCACGTTTCTTTTGGTGCAGCCCAGGATACRGTTGGCTTTCTGGGCTGCGAGTGCACATTGTTGGCTCATGCCCAGTTTTTCATCAACCAGTACCCCCGAGTCCTTCTTGGCAGGGCTGCTCTCAATCCCTTCATCCCCCAGCCAGTATTGATACCGGGGTGTCCTGGTTTTGGCTGGGATAGAATTAATTTTCTTTCTAGTAGTTGGTATAGTGCTATGTTTTGGATTTAGTATAAGAAGAATGTTGATAACACACTAATGTTTTTAGTTGTTGCTAGGTAATCTATTTTTCAAGGACTTTTCAGCTCACATGCTCTGTGAGGTGTACAAGAAGCTGGGAGGGAGCATAGCCAGGACAGCCAGCCCARCTGGCCAATGGGGTATTCCATACCATATGATGTCATGCTCAGCATATAAGGCTGGGGGAAGAAGAAGGAAGGGGGGGAGGTTCGGAGTGATGGCCTTTGTCTTCCCAAGTAACTGTTACGCGTGATGGAGCCCTGCTTTCCTGGAGATGGCTCAACACCTGCCTGCCCATGGGAAGCAGTGAAGGAATTCCTTGTTTTGCTTTGCTTGCGTGCGCAGCTTTTGCTTTCCCTATTAAACTGTCTTTATCTCAACCCACGAGTTTTCTCACTTTTACCCTTCCGATTCTCTCCCCCGTCCCACCCGGGAGAGAGTGAGCGAGCGGCTGTGTGGTGCTTAGTTGCCGGCTGGGATTAAACCATGACACGGGGGTTGCCCTGGCCCAGGTGCAGGACCCTGCACTTGGCCTTCTTGAACCTCATGAGGTTCACATGGACCCGCTTCTTGAGCTTGTCCAGGTCCCTCTGGATGGCATCCTGCCTCTCAGGCATGTCGACCACACCATTCAACTTGGTGTCATCTGCAAATTTGTTGAGGGTGAACTCAATCCCACTGTCTATGTCACTGATGAAGATATGGTCCCAATATGGACCCCTGAAGAACACTACTCATCACTACTTTGACCGGACATTGAGCCATTGACCACTACTCTCTGGATGCAGCTATCCAACCAATTCCTCATCCTTGTCCACACATCAAATCTATATCTTGCCAGTTTAGAGATAAGGAAGTTGTGGGGGACCATGTCAAAGTCCTTACAGAAGTCCAGCTAGATGGCATCTGTAACTCTTCCCTTGTCCACTGATGTAGTTACTTCAGGTGAACTTCAAGTAATCTAGTGTTTCATCCTCTCTCTTTGACTTGGTTCATTTCACTAGGTCTAGTGGTACCTAGACCATCTTTATACTCACATGACAAACTTCTCATCTTAAACTCTGCCTTTCCATTTAAGGGGGTTGGCACTTATACTGCAATGACCACAGAAGTCCTTAGCCAGTGTGATGGGGTAACAGGTGGAAGGAAGATCTGACCAAAATCAACAAGAAAATGAATACAAAACACTTTTCAAAATTAATTTAGTTTAAAATCTATTCCTGAGTTGCAAAAGTGCAAATACTTGCCTAGCTTTATTAACTTTGAGTATTTCTGAACTCATCTTGTAAAAAACCATCGAACTGCATCTTAAAGTTTTATGATATCTGAGTTATTAAATGTTTGAAAAATGTGCTTTATAATGAAAGCACCACCACAGCCCAGCCTTCAGAAACATGCGTACTGTTGCTTCAATATCTATCAAATTACTGGAAATTGTGGTGGTCTGATTTTGTTGGTATTGTGAAATAGAAGTAATCTGTAAATTTATTTCCAACAGTATCCATGCTCTTGATGCTTCATCTCTTCATTATTCATGAGATTCGAGGCTGGAAAATACTAGGAAAATATATTTATTAGTCTTTTAATTATATTTTGTGAAGATGTTTGGTATCAAGAGAAGAGCAAAGCCTATTTCTACTGTAAGCATCCCTAAGTGTATCAAGGCTTTTAGAATTTCTACTGTAATATATGTCAATGAGATCATAAAGAGAAAAAGAATTGTCACGCAGTTTTGCTTTCATCATTACTTCCTTGCTTCTCTTTCTAGTTCTTCTCCCTCTGTATGATTCCAAAGTGTAAAAATGTGTTAAAATACTGACACTTTACAAAAAAAAAAAAAAATAGTGATTAGCTAGGAAAACCAGCCTGGAAATCTATAAACAGTATTGGTGGTAGAAGACATCCTTAATAACTCTTCTATGTCCCCAGTGCTTGGAAGCCAATATGTGTGTTCTTGCATATAATAAAGATTTTTATTATGCTAATTTATGCCTCCATTTCATCATTTGGACATGTTTTCCTTCTTTTTCTACTCTTTTGCCTCTGCTGTGTTGTTTTCTAAGTTCCGTTCTTCATGTTTTTAACTTTTTTTGAACATGAGATGGGGAGCCACAATTATTCCTTCAAGTTTACGCAAATGGGAAAGGTGTGCTGATAAAATACTGCTAACACTAACCTACCAGATGTTATACAGGGTATTCTTGTGATGATACCAATGAGTTAAAAGAAAATCAGATACATGTTACAGCATAGCAAGGGATCTTTAGGAATACCGAAGGATTTAAGAACAAAAATACTTTTAAAAACTTCATTCTCAAAAATTATTTGAAATAATCAGCATGTTAATGCATGAAAAGCAGATTATACAAAATTAGGCCAACACACAGCTGCAATGCTAATAGTAGCATGCCTGGCCCATATTGCTGTGACTTAGGTAGCTGTACCCTGCTCTACGGCCCTCAGCCCTCCCACAATCTTCTAGACCAGGCAGTGCAGGATATGATAAGGAAAAGCTGAATAAAGACCCCACTCAGCGGCAAAAGTAACTAGAACAGGGATACTACCACTTTAGGGAAACTTCATCAGCTTTAACTGTATTTTTTGCCTCGGGCGGGATTCTGTTCTCTCCAGACTGGTTTCTTTTTCTCTGCCTCCTTCATACTCTCTTCCTTACCATAATACTCATCTCTCTCCTGACCTCTTCATCTCCTTCCCTACAATATCTGTCTTTCTACTACTCCCACTCCTTTCCCTCCTTCTCAGTGACACACTCTAATTAAACTCTTCTCCCCTCACCAAAAGTTTGGGAAGTGCTCCCAAAAAGATAGCATCTCTTCCCTAACATTGTCCTCCTCCTGTCTACTTCGATAGCAAGCTGTATGAGATATCGGTTGTCCATTACGCTACTGTTGACTACCACAGGGGAGGTGCTGTCATAATAAACTTGATTAACACCTCTGCAGCAGCAATAAATTGGGTCTGTGCTACTAAGAGACATATGAGGGACCGAAAGGCTAAACAGGTGGCTGAAGAGACATACTGGAAAATGTCTATCCTGGAAGGAAAAAAACCACCCCGCAAAAAAAGAAACCCAAACCCCAAAGAAAACACCAAAAGCATTACAGAACTGAGATTGTGATCATTTCTTTTTTGTTATATCAAATTTGATGAGATTTTATGGTTGGGACTGATTACAAAGAAGGTTCAGAAACRTAAATAAATCCTAAGAGAAAATAGAACTTGGCCTCAAATTATTTCTGAATTGTTTCTGCTTTGACTAAGTACATGTTCTGGCATTAAACCAGCTGTGTTTACATGAACCTTCTTGAAATTGCTCCACTCTTTTCATCTCTGGGGCAAGGAAATTCATTTTTTGTTGTATTTTAAGAGTATTTGTATAAACCATGAAAAAAGTTATGTTTTCACTTTTTGGGGCGATATGTATTTTTTTTTTCTACTGAGTTAAATTCATTAAAAAAACTCACATGCAATCAGGGCATTAATTTTTAATGAATCCAGTTTTAAATTCTGTGTAGAAGAAAACAATTTTAGAAGAATATAAGGTTTGGTCTTAATTACAGTGCTTTGTATAGAATGGTAGAAAATATAGTTTTTTACTTCAATAGATTCATTTTAAAAAAAACAGAAGTGTTTTTTTAATATTTTGCAAACAATACCATGGAAACAGAAGAGTTACAATATTTATAATGGAAACATTATAGATATCATTGTAGTCTCTGTTGAGACCGTGAAGGAGTTTGCATCCAGAAAACATCAGGTTAATTCAGGTTACTTCAAGGCATTATTAGTATGAATCTGGAAAATGGWCATATTTAAGTTACTAGACAGTCATGAAAATTTTGGTCATTGGATTTTGGCTTTTATTTGCATCATAAGGAGAAATTTCCCCCCTTCCTTCCTCCGCCCCCAATTCCTTCATTTCTTATTCTGAATTTTCTCAGTGAAACATCTATTGTCACACCCTGCAATGCACAGGCCGGGCCACAAAACAGGCCACAAAAAGAGCTATGAAGTGGTTATCGGCAGTGAGGCAACAGCAAGTAGCCACCTGTATTCCAGGCTTTGGTGACATAAATTGTTGATTAACAGTGTTTGCACATTTCCTATTAAAAAGTAATAATTTCTCATTCTTTTCCACTTTGGTTTCTCCTTATGTTCTAGTTATTTTTCTCTAATATGTGCCATAGAAACACTTTTTCCCCTTCTCTAAGATTTTTTGCCATCTCATTGATTTCTGTCTTTGATATTAAAGCTACCGTACTAGACAACAGTGCTACATTATAGAGCCAGATTCTATAGGGTGAACACTTTGTGTGGTCAAGAACCTATTCTCAGTGCAAAATTGGAAGAATCAGGTTTATATTTAAAGTTGTAATCTTTTCCAAATTCCAGTAGGTTATCTTAGAAAAATGAACCATACGGTATCAGGTAAAACTTATTTCATGTTTCCTTACTGAACAATGCAAAAGGAACAGGAAGTTTTATTCTAACTTCTGAGACCCTACTGGTAACAGAGCTATTATGCCAAGCTATCTGGAAGTCATTTACAGTCCTCACAGGGGGTCTATCTGCAGCCTTAATTTCAGATCTGAGGCTCACTGTRTCAGTTTACTGCCTCTTAAATGATCTTCTGATAAACTCAAAACAAAGAAACTTTTGCACAAAGAATATGTTGTAACATATTTTTGGGAATGATTGCTCTTGCTAGGGTTTGTGTTCTAGGGAGCTTAGGGGAAAATTACTGTTATTACATTACGTTAGTTAAGATTGTGCAGGTAAAATTTGACTGAAAAATTAACCAGTATTTTGATGTCTTTTAACACAGTTGTAGGTGTTTTTCTTACACAATCTGTCTGAGGACAGAACTTTGAGTTTTAACAATAGAAACAATTGAATTCACATAAAAATCCTCAGCACAGCTGGAAAATCTCTCTTTGTCGGATCTTTTTTCCCAAAAAATACTCCTTCCCCCTTTTAAACTAACTTTGCTACAAAGAAACAAGCATTGTACATTGTTTGTTTGGTCCTCTCTTAACAGTAATGACATGATGAATATTATGGTGTTGTTATTTGTATTATGTTTGTACTTAATGGCCAATTAAAACAGGTTTGTTTCAATTCAGAATAGCTCATTGTTCTTCTTTAAAGAGCTTACAAAGCAGAAAAGCTGAAGTAAAAAGGGAGAAAGGAGTRTAGCCAGCCAGGATGTGTCTGTTTGCAAACAGGTTCACAATGATTTTAACAGTACAGAATGCATCCATCAAAGTATTTAGCAGATACGAGGGGACATAAAAACAGAAAAAAGCAACTCAGACATACACACGGTTGTAGTTAAAGCTGTAATGGGAAAGAGTAATCAATTAGTCTTGGTTTCTTTTGTAACAAAACAGTAAAAAATAGCTTTATCCTGAACCAGTTCTTTGAGACAAGTGATTTATACATAGACACGACAAGAAACACATTTCTGGTATGTTTACATCAACACCTGGAGTTTCTTTCCCTTTTTCTTTCGCTTTATTTCACCGGTCTCATATGTCTCTATGGATCTCTAGGTGAATATATTTAGAAGGATTCTAGACTTTCTGCTTTTAGATGGCGGAGTTATATTAATGTTCAAGTACAAACCTACATATGTATATGTTACATATATAAAAATTACTTTTTCCATTCAAAATGCTGATTGAACCAGTATCTGAATAAAGAAGTAAACAAGGCTTAGTTTCTGTGTGTATCTCCAAGCGTAGTCATGTACTGTGGCTGAATACTTCAGGGAGCTGCTATAACTTTGCTAAAGATGACATTTGTTAGTTGGGATATAGTAACACCATTGTTTAATTTAGTGCTCTGGTAGAGTATTTGGCCCTGGCTGCAGGTGGAGGATTTCATGGCAGTCTCGTGGCAGAAGCCCTTCTGTTCTGGGTTGCCATAGGGCTACATGTAAATATAGGGACGTGCCTGTGCCTCCTTGTCTTGTACATATACCTTATGCCACTCACGCCTGGCTCTCCCCAGCCATACAACAGTACTGTCGGCCGCCCGTCAGACACAGAGGTCACATGCACACCGCACAAGTCCAGGCGTCAAATTTAGGAGCTGCTTTTGCTAATCTACCCAATTTTCTCCACTGACTACATCATGCACCTATGGAACTTTTAGGCGCCAAAATTGGCGATGCGAATATTTCCCTTACTCAAAACTCTGCCAACAAGATTACTTTCCTCGGCATTTCTAGGAACATGGATCTCAAGCACAACAAAGAGCATTTGGTTTCTCCCTCTTGCGCACATCTTTACTGGTAGCGGGTTTTTCTTCTGAATTTTTGAGCGAAACCCTGAACTTCCAATAACAGAACAAGAGGAAGCTAGAGCCAGATGCTAGGAAGTTAACAAAGTTATTAGACTTCTACGAAATACTGTTTATTGGATACCTAGAGACCTCCTTCTATTTTTTCTGCCATTGCTACAATGATAAACTTAAAACTCTAGCCAGACACCAGCAGACAGTGGAAAGCATAAATAAAAAAATAACATTTTAAAGTTAGTTACCAGATGGAAAGGTACAATTTTTATTCTAAATCTTGTTCTTCTCAAAAAAAGAAATTAAAAAATACTATTAAACTGGTTCTTTCTTTTTTTCTATGTGTAGTTACACCACCGGCAGATCTTTTTCAAATGTGCTAGTTCTGTATGAAAACACATTTTTAGCCAACAAGAATAGTTACATGCCACAAAATATAATAAACAGGGTTTGGGATTTTTTTTATTTTATTTTGTTCTTTTCAAGGAATTGGTTCCTTGGGTTTTTTTCTCTTTTTGTAATATCTAATGATGAAAGTAATTTTAGTTAAAATAACTCATGTATGCTTTCCTCTCTTGAGTTCAGATATTAAAAAAACATAGAATAGCTGTGATTTATGCATAGAGACAGTGCAAGAACTGATATACTGTCTAGTCTATGGAAACATTAAAATATTTTTTCTAATTTTAAGTCAATACAATTAATGCAAGACTTAATTGCCATGATAAATCAGAAGATGACACAAGACTAAAACATGTTCTCTTCAAGAATGATACTTCAGAACAACTTTCCCTAAAGCATACTTAATGTTAAAAACGACCATTTCTCAATTAAACTGACAGCAGATTATAAATGTTTATTATGCATAGCAGGGATTTTTTTAAAACCCTGCATAAGTGGAAAAGAAACTTTTGAAGAATAGTTTACACATTAAAACAAAGGACTGAAGGAGATTGCCTGGTGTTAATTAAAAAAAGAACAGTCAATTATAAGACCAAAAATAGTTTTAGGGGAGGAAACTATAAATCAGTTTTTTCAGTGGAGTTAGAATAGTCCAGAACCCCCAAACTTTAAGTACCCTTTGTAGTGATGCTTACCAAGAACCTGTGGACTCAAAGCTGAAGCAAAAATTATTTGTTTGGGTACAGCTTTTATAAATTTATACAATAAATAATAAATTTAGGAAAAAGTTATAGAGCTCTGTTAGGAAAAAGAGAAAACTATAGACAGTATAGTGTATCAAACCCCCATGTTTCTCTCCATATTTCTCGTATGTAGTGCTATAATTTTTAGCCATCATCATACATCATGATTTACAAGTTTACACTGGAAATATTAAAAAACCCTCATTTTGCTTACTTGCTAATTTTAATGAAAATGTAAGAATTTGTACTAATTAAAAATATTTGCAATTAGCATGCAAGAATTTTGGGAATATAACTCCTCATGCAAAGTACCCAAGATTTTTGTTTTATTATATATAAACTGTTCAACATACCAGACTGACACATGGGCTGTCTAGAGTTTTCCCAACTTTTTGTTCCTATTTCATGTGCTTCTGAGCAATACGCATGACAGCAGCATTGTCTTGCCTCCTGTGCTTGTTGATGTTAGCTGTTTATCTCTTGTAACGTCCTGAAAGGTTTTTGGGCAAGGCTGGTGGAAGATTTTTGTTTGTTTGTTTTCATACTCCAAGTTTTAATGTTACAGTGGTGCTATGAACATGAAGTTCTCATGATGCCATGCCACCTGCCACAGCTTGTTGTCCGCAACATGCTTTCTGTAAGGGGAAAATCTGACAGATAGATCGATCCATTACAAAAACAGATACGCTTAAACTACATGTGTTTTGAGTTTGTTCATACATTTTCGATTTGTCCCGTGCCAATATGGAGTTGTAAAAAAAACGGGCTTTACAATTTATAATTTAGATTCTGACATTTGGGAAAGTTGTTGAGTTTTCATTTTTCTTCCTATCCCCGTCCCAGGATACACTTTGGCAAGTCTAGATTTCCCAGTGGGTAGATAAATAAATAGTTAGCATCCATCATTGTTACAGTGCAGTACCACTGTTAGCCAGAAGTGTTATGAAGTGGCAAATATTTATCTAAACTGCAAGGAAAGTATCAGTCTTAGCCTAATATTTGCCAGAACTCAGATGATTACATTCCCAGGTATTTTTGTAAAATGTATTTTCTGACAGGGATCTTTAAAAAAAAAAAAAATTTACTTCTTTATTGACTTGCTTCTGTGAATTATAGATTAGATATAACCATCAACAAAGAGTGTTTGGTTAATCACTATTTTACGGGAAGGATTAAATGATTTATGGTATTTCCTAAAACCAATAAAGTTAAGTTTAATCAGATTAGCCTAATGATTCTCACCAAACACTATTATCTTTCTACTAGTGGCATGTATTGTTTTCAGAATTGCAGGCTTCTGCAATACAACCTTTCATTTAGCTTTTAAAATGAAACTCGTATCTGTGATTACATAATTCCATTTTGGCATTATACAATAAAATAGTATTTGAAGTGATGTAAACTCTGAAAGATAAGCCTATATATTAGTTTTTTTGGAGAGATCCAGAAATAACCTAATACCTATATATATATTTTGTCAGGCTTTTTTAATATATCTGATACCTGGTGGTGAGGAGGTCACAACCTGAATGGACTGCTTTTTTGCAGCAAGACTTTAGGGGTGTTTAAGCATTATTTCCCATACAAATTTAGTTTCTCCAGAATACCTATGGGTGAGAGGTATGCAATATGCAAGGTATGCAATACCTTGAATGCTCCAGATTAAGAGTATGCTCCTCACTGGCATATCTGCTGAGTCTGCCTTTGCCCCCAGAAGCTTTATTACCAGGGGGAAGTGGTTGAGTGCTAAATTTGCATAAAAAAACCCTGCAGTTTGGAAGAGCATATGGAGATGCAGCGAGCACTTTCAGAACCCAGGGTGACTTCTCAGCCTCCCCTTCCTTTGCAGCTGCCTTTGAAGCCTCAGAGGGCAGATCCGGTGAGCGAGGGGTGGCATCCCCAGCTGTGCAGTTGTGGATTTACTCATCCAGGGATTATATCTGAAGTCTTGGGTGGGGAAAGGTAAGCCTGGGAGGAGGCAGAGGTTACTTCTACTGAATGCTTAATTTTCCCTATGTTGATAACAGCAGAGACCAGACAGCTTCTTTGCCTCCAGAGTGGCCCTGAAGTCAACAGCTTGCATTGCCCCTCTTATATCCATGTCTGTCCTGTAACATTTTGCTACTATCTATATCTATTCCTGCCTTGGGAGATTTGCAGGCATTAATGGACCTTCAAGCAGTAATTACATCTGTCTGTCTCATACCCTGAGTGAGTGAATATAACTGCCTCAGTCATTGTAGGGAAAAAAAATCAGAAAAATCCCAGACAGATTGTCTTCATRTTTTAAATAATAGCTTTAAAAAAAATAAAAAAAGAAAAAAAATTGTCTCTGCTAGAGCCCTTCTGTTAGGGTCGGAAATAGGACTCCTCAGAAAGTTTTGCCTCCTGCATTCTCAGTCAAGGCAGGTTCACGTACTCGAGAACAGTAAGATTCAAAGTACTTGGCAGTCCTCAGCACTGAATACTTGCTTGGTCTCCTGCCCAACATGGTGGCTCTGTGGATTTCTTTTGGAGGTGGTTAATTTCCCCAGACACAGTGTCCCAGGCACACTGCACAAAGCTCTGGGCTCCCGGGGCAAGGGGCAGCAATGCAATAGTTAAGGATTGTGGCACTTTATGGTTAAGGCTTTCAGCACGGAAAAATAACTTGTCCCTCTAGCAGTCCTACTAGATTGAGTCCCAAACTACAGGCTCTTGGCCATGATGAGTTCCAGCAGGTTAAAAATTACATGTTGACACCATTCACTGCTTTCAGATTCTTTCTGAGCTTATTGATCAAAGGTACATGGCGAGGTTCAACTGTTGCTTTCCATCGCTTTGATGCAAGGCAGCCAATGACAACAAGCAAACAACGAGCTTGTTCTTTAAGTACAAGTAAGGGTGGGCTTTTTTTTTAGGCATATTTTTTTCAGATGGTATTTCATTAAAACACTTATTAGGGAGACAGATGATCAAAGCTGATTCTGTCTTGACCTTGAGAGTTTGTTTTCTTTCTGTTCCCAGGCAGTTCAGAAAATACAGTGGAACCTTATTATCCTGGATCTCACCAACATGAGTCTCAGGTAGCTGAAACCTCATCTAACCAGCTGCTGTCTCTACTGCTCCTGCTGCTGTTTGCTGCAATAATTGTCATGTTTAGTATATACACTTTAAAGTGGGGTTTTTTTTTAATATTCTGTTAAAATGCTCATTTTTTGTAAAAAAATGTAAAGTAACCACATACTATATTTGAAGAATATACACCTGTATGAAGAATTACCTCACCAGGGCTATGTAAACTATGACAGGGTACAACAGAGCTGGGGATGAACACTGTAAGTAGTTGTGGGGTGCCCACCTTGCCCACATGTCCTCGATACCAGCAGATGGTATGTCAGGAAAAGTTCCTGCATGTGACTGGAGCACCAAAACTGTCTGATACATGGGGATGTGTGTCCCAAAACTGACAATGTTGAAGAGGAAGACAGCCATCAGCAGGATTAAACAGTTGCGAGGGAATTACGAAGATGGAGGGGCCTGGACTCACAGCTGCTGTGGGTGTGGGTATGTGTGGGGTGTGCACAGCTCTGAGTGTGCCTATGGGATTAGAGCTTTTGGGGATTAGCTACAGCAGATGTTCAGAAATTTGTAAGGGGTTACTAATGGTTTGTAAGTGTTCTGAAGCGTGGTTTATCTGTTATATTGCAGATACTGATCTTGAAAGTATTGTGCACTGATTGCTTGTTAATTATGTTTTCATTTCATAATTATGTAACAGGAATAATTCATTTCATAATTATGCATTCGGGAAACTGCTTTTACAATATCACAGGGTCACATAATGGTTGAGGTTGGAAGGAATCTCTGGAGGTCACCTGGTCGAACACCTTGCTCAAGGGGGGCCACCTAGAGCAGGTTGCCCAGGACTGTGTCCAGATGGCTTTTGAATATCTCCGAGGTGGGAGATTCCACAACCTCCCCAGACAATCCATGCCAGTGCTCAGTCACCTTCACAGTTAAAAGAGTGTTTCCTGATGTTCAGAGGGAACCTCCTGTGTTTCAGTTTGTGCCTGTTGCCTCTTGCCCTGTCACTGGGCACCACTGAAAAGAGCCTGGCTCTGTCTTCTCTGCACCCTCCCTTAAGATATTTATATACATTGATGAGATTCCCCCCCTGAGCCTTCTCTTCTCCAGGCTGAACAGTCCCGACTTTCTCAGCCTTTCCTCATATGTGAGATGTTCCAGTCCCTTTATCATCCTAGTGGCCCTTTGTTGGACTCTCTCCAGTATGCCCATGTCTCTTATACTGAGGAGCCCAGAACTGGACACAGTACTCCAGATGTGTTCTCACCAGTGCTGAGTACAGTGGAAGGATCACCTCCCTCAGCCTTCTGGCAACCCCCACCTAGTGCAGCTCAGGATAATGTTAGCCTTTTTAGCCTCGAGGGCCCATTGCTGGCTCRTGTTCAGTTTGAGTGTCCACCAACTTGACATTCCTGCAAAGCAGTTTTCCAGCCAGTCAGCCTCAACATATACAAGTGCATGGGGTTATTCCTCCCCAGGTGCAGGACTTGACATTTCCCTTTGTTCAACTGCATGAGGTTCCTGTCAGCCCATTTCTCCAGCCTGTTGAGGTCCCTCTGGGTGGCAGCATGACCCGCATGTGTATCATGTCATCTTCCAATTTTGTGTCATCTGCAAACTTGCTGGGGGTACACTCTGCACCATCATGCAGATCATTAATGAAGGTGCTGAACAGGATCGGACCCAGTACTGACCCCTGGGGTACACCGCTATTTACGGGCCTCCAACTAGACTTTATGCCACTGATCACCACCCTCTGGTCCYGGCTATTCAGTCAGTTTTCTGTCAACTTCACTCTTTGCTCATCCAGCCCATACTTCATCAGCTTCTCTATGAGAATCTTATCAGAGATAGTGTCAAAGGCCTTACTAAAGTCCAAGTAAACAGTATCCACTGCTCTCCCCTCATCTACCAGGCCAGTCATTTTTTTCATAGAAGGTTATCAAGGTTATCTGAGATTCAACAAGGCTACGTGTCGGGTCCTTCACTTAGGTCACAACAACCCCAGGCAACGCTACAGGCTTGGGGAAGAATGGCTGGAAAGCTGCCTGGTGGAAAAGGACCTGGAGGTGTTGGTCGACAGCCGGCTGAATATGAGCCAACAGTCCTCAGGCACCTCTCCCCATAACCGTGATTCTTCAAAGATTATTGAGAATGGCCTCACGATGACATTAGCCAGCTCCTTCAGAACTTGTGGGTGCATCCCATCAGGGACCATGAACTCGTACGTATGTCTAGTATCCTTAAGTCCAGTTTGCTTGTTTGATTTAAACCATATGAACTTAGCAGTTTTTCCCTGCAGCACATAGTCTCTTGTGCATTTATAACTATAACTTGCATCATAATTATTTACTTATTTTTCTGACCACTGTTTTAAGTCAGTGTTTAACACACAATGGAAGATACCATTGTTCTCTCCCAGAAAACCATGAAAAATTCTGTTTATTTGTTAAAGAGATTGACATTTAAAAGAAAAGTATATAGGGATGTCTTTTAAAAATGTAATTCRGTATTAAATTATAGGCACTCCCAGGCTTCTGTATTAGTTAATCTGTTAAGGTATTTCAGTGTGAACTTGTTTGTTCTAAGAAGAGCATGTTGTACCATGTTAATTAAATAAAGTAATAAAATTATTTGAGTTCAGCCCCTAGACTAAAAAGGGAAAAAAACCCCAAAAACCTAGCCCACACCACAATGTGATTTTACATTACAGCTTTCCAACACAATTTTGGAAATGCACATAATTTTGAATGTAATATTCAGTAAATTGAATCAGTAAGTACTAAGCAGCATGACTGTTCTCTAAATTATTTGAATTTTGTTGCCATTAATGTCAAGAAATAATGATTTCTTTTGCATTTTGTCTATGGTTGTTGACAAGATGTGTCCAGTTAATATCCTATAAATCGGGTGAAGCTGATTGATTGTGAACGGTGTTCATCTATATGAATATAGTCGCAGTTAGTCGTGGTTAATAATTATGGATGTGTTAAATATGAATATTTTGTCCTTTTGAAATGTATCTTTAAATTAGGTTTGGGTTTGGCTTTTTGTGTGTATGTGCATGTTCCGTTTCTCCACATTTGCTGTTCACATCCCTTGCATGCTAATCAGACAGCACTCACATTCAGTTATTTTCCTACTAGGCATGTTTCTTTATATGCAGAAACACTAGGTGAAATCTCAATCATGGAAACAATTGGAAATAGAGGCTGCAACTTTGTTAACTTCTAAGAATAAATCACCCAGAAATCCCCAGTAGAGTTGCACCAGTATTGATTTTTCAGTATAAGAGTGAAGAGTTTTAAGGTCCCCAACAGGTCCTTTCTAAATCATTAATATCATCTGCCAGAATTGCAACATTGGAAAATAAATCTCCTAGATAAGCCCTGTGCATGTCAAGAACAAGACAGAAAAAGGCCACCGAGCATATTGCAATAATGTCTTCTGGGGAAAGTTTCTTCCAGAACTTAGCACGATGATCCATTGAACTCCTTGTGATGATCCACTATGCCTGATTCAAAGAGAAGCTGAAAGACAGACCAAGGAATGAATGTCCCCTCCTAAGAAGCTGCCTACATTTATCCTGCATCTTACAGGAACAGGAATCACTCACAGAAATCAACATTTATTTCCTCACCTCATCCTTAGTCTATGGTATAGGTGCATCTGTGGATGCTGAGAAAGGTTGAGTCTCACCCATAAATAGCATTCATCATTAAGCAGAGAAAGACAGCAGAAGCTCCGGACAGTGTAAGGTAAACATTTACTTTTCTGTCTTCATTTCCTCTTTCCAACATATATTTCCAAGGTCTCTGCATTCAGCAAAGTTCCTCTTAAGCTGGCTAATCAAACATTTCTCTTGGCATGTTTTTCTCCTATTTTTAGAAGATGTGAGGAGCAAATTCTTGTTCTTATGATATCTGTGTCTTAAGAATGAAGAAAATAGTCCCAAGGGAGAGCTCCCTTTAAGTTTGGATTCTTTCTTAAGGATAGATTCCTTTCTTAAGGATAACAGTATTACAAAATATTCCATTTTCATTTTGTGATGAACGTTGAGTTCTTACAACCACTATACTAGGGTGCTGAGGACTCCCTGATGCTTTAGTGTTCTTCCATATATTCAATTCTTGATGACTTTGCTAGTTTGCTTCATAAAAGAAATAAAAGACGACCAGATTCCTCCTCTCTGTTGACTTTCCTGCCCATTCTGGCAGAGGAAGCATATCAGGAAGAGACCAATAAGCTTCTTGAGGTTGCAATAGCTACTCACTGGAGCTCTAATGTAAGCTGTAGAATTAATGTAAGTTAGAAAAGCCCTAAGGTGTTCTGATACTACATTTGTAATGGTAAACCACAAACTGAAAATGCACAATATGTCATGTGACTCTAAAGAAACTTTGTCAAATTTATGAGCTACTAAACATCTTTCTGAGTAGCATCTGGAAATCTTGGAAGTCTCTTCTTTTGCAAAAAGCAGGAGAATGTACAGAAGAAATACAATTTGCTCAAGAAATGCAATACACATGCATTTCCCTTTCATATGAGGATACTGAGAAAGTTTTCACCGCCGATTAAGTTGTCTGAGAAAGAAAAAATATGTGTGCCCACTCTACAGGACAGGTATATGAAAACCCATCTATTTTTATGTATAGGATAGCTTACAAATATGAAGGTCGTTCTTTTGCTTTGATTACCTGCTTGATTTCTTCCAACCACTGGGGAAATAAGTTAAATATGCTCATGTCGTGCTTTTGGTTTACATTTCTTATCAAAAACAATATACTGTGTTTTCTAGGCATTTATTTTCTTTTCATACAGATTAGTTTTTGTGTTGCACATCTGACTTTTGAATAATGACGTAGATAGAATAGCAAAGTAAAACAGCAGCAAAACACAACCCAAAGCCTCTTCATGTAAGTGGTACTCCGAAGAGCAACTGTAAGCTTGGAAATCAGAAAAAGTTCTTTCTCCCTATATATTTAATTCAGAGAGATTGACACTTTATTCCACAAAGAAMACAATTTTGTTATAACATATTGGATCTGATGAATTATCAGTACTCACACTCAAAAGACTGACACAATAAAGCAGAGGGGAAGTGACATCTAGGCATCAGCCTTTCATACAGCTGAGTACTAAAAAAGCTGAATCTTAATACTGCGTTCATCATTTTGCTACATGTAACATTTAAGAAACCTGGAGTTGATTTTGTGTGTTTATTTGTTCTTTTTCAAGCATAAGTAAACAAAGAAGACTGCAGAGGTTATTCTGTGACATACGATTCATTATGTTGCACTTGGCTGTGGAATCCCTGGAAATAATTACAAGATATTTCAGAATATGAGTTTATGCTCATAAAGTCTCTGACGTCGTTCAGGGATTCATCAGACTTACTTAAAGAATGAAACTCTATTCCTTTGGAAAACAAGAAAATCAAGATTTGTGCCCATGACACAAGGAAAATCCTTTACTCCCATAAGTCTTGCTAAGTAGTTTCAAATGTATGTGTTTGAAGCTGAACATAGGTATCCTGAAATTTTGTTACCTCTGTATTGCAGGGTACAAAATATCTCCYCAAAGCTATGGATCCACTTACAGTCTGTTTTAAAAGCTACAGGTTCCGCATTCCATGTGGTAGTCCTGACATTTTTCCCCAAGAGCACAAACATTGTGCACTCTTCCTGCTTTACATCTGTTTTGCAATCTGTTTGCCTCTTCCAGTTCCCTCTCTTCTCCGGCTTTTAACGTGTACCTCTTCCGGCACCTGTGTGCTGCCCACGTAACTGGCTTTGTTAGCCTCTCAGAGCATCATTTCACTCATTCCAGGTTAGCAGTCCTTTATCCTGCTGCATATCCCAGTGAGGATTCTTATTCATTTCCCAAAATCTGAATTTTATATGTTTACCTTGGCAATACAAAGTAACTAGCAATAAAAAAGAGAGAAAAATCCTACTTCCTCTTTCTTCTTGCAGAGTAACTAGTTCTCTCTCTTGTGCAGAATAAGCTACAGGGAAGAAAGGGACTTCTTTCCAGTAGAACTAATACTCAGGGTAGTACCAAACTGCTGGATCAAGTATTGCAAGACTCCCTGCTCCCCCAGTTCAGCAAAATGGACCTACATTATTCAGATTTTCTTAATAATTACATTGAGTCCTTCCCATTTACTTTTTTTTTTTTTTTTTGCATTTACTTAGGGTTTCTAAAACATGTATTGTTAGTAATGTGGATATTTGGTAACTTAGTGTCTTTAGAGTTGATATTTAACAGACATAAACTGTAAACTCATAACCTCAATGGGAAAAGAATGCAGTTAAAACTGTTATTATATTTATTTCTTTATTTTATATTACCTTTTAGTGCCCTGATTAACTTAATTGAAACAAGGATTTTTAAAATAAATGAAGCTTTCCTGGCTCATTGCATTAATAAGTTTTACAGCAATTTCTGATTTTCATCAATTCATCCTCTCTGAGTTAATCTCTTTCTCCCCAAACTTGCTCTAAAAGCTCATTATTTTTCCTCCAACTTTCCCTGTTTTCAGTTGTATAATATACAATCAGGAATGGGATTTAAGGATGTATCATCCCATTTATTTCCATTTCTTTAAGCAGAATAAATAAATTATTGAAGTAGGAAAAAAATTTTGGATAATTAGTCTCGTATCCTTTCTGGATTGTTTTCAGTCCAAGCCACAACTTGTAAGTGAATTGCACTTTGATAAATAATTAGAACTAGATCAATAGTACGGGAAATTAATTTCTCTAACTCACTTTTCAAGATAAGGGAAAGCAAAAAATAATGTCTTCGACTCAGGTACTGAAGCACAGAAGCTGCAGCATAAACTTATTTCAAAACGGCGACAGTAATTTCCACGGTCAAATAGGCTGAGGTTTTTTTTATGATGTACTGCAAAATGTGCTAGAAATCAATGACGGAGGTTTGCTATTGGTCAAAAGGTAGATTAAAATCATTCTCAATGAGGAACGGATAATTGTCATTTATTATGTGGTTAGAGAAAGTACAGAAGATGACACAATTATCTCTGACTAGAGGTTGTGTGTTAAATAATAATAACTACAATTAATCTAATTTTATTCTGGCTGCTATCCATCAACAGTTTTTTTTTTCAATTGGTAAACCAGAGAACTTTACCCATTCTCATGCATCTTTGAAGGGCATTAATAATTTTTAACTTCACCCATTTTTAAATTGGCAAAACTTTTTATAATTGGAAAGTTTCTTCAAGCAATGTATCTTCAGAATTTACTTGAATCTTTTCTGAATTTCACTAATATAGAGCACTAACATTTCTAAGTGTAATTGAAAAAACAATTACAAAAAAAAAAACCCTAATTATTAAAAAGGTCGATGACTTTTCAGGTGTTTACAGATTTCAGAACTATGCCGTTTCTTACTTTGTAAGAGACATGGGACTAGTGTTTCCTTATTGCATGAGATAAATGTAGCTATCTTACCTGTTCTTAAGAAGCAGTGCTCTTGAGAATGCATTGTATTAGTTCTTGTAATCCAGATTAACAACTGAAGCAGTAGACCTACCATTATGATTAGCCTTCCCTGGTAAAAACGTTTTTCTGGGCTACAGCATTCACAGTATAGTAAGTAGACCCATAGACCAAGACACCATCATTTTTAGCATGATACATCTTATCGCACATAATGTGGGTGTACAATACATGATACGTGTGAGTACAATAAGTCATACATACACACTTTCAAAAATCACAGCATTCACCTGATTAAAATGTATTAAAACTCCCATGTTATGTGAATGTGTTGATTTCTTTGTTTATTACAGGGAGTTATAACCTAATTATCTTGCTTTTCTTACTTAAGAAATCAGAGAAATAGGCAAAGCTAATATTAAAATAATTATAAATAAAATTACAGAAAATAACTATATAAAAATGGAATGGAACTTAGTATAATGTAGAAATCAAATGAGATCTAAGTTAAAAGAATGTTGCATATTTTTGGTATATCACATTAATGTAATTCTAACACAAAGTAATCCAATCCATAGAATACTTCTACGAATAGAAACTCATTTTTTCATGCTAAAGCCTTTCCTACACAACCTGTATATAGGACATGCAACACTTTATCAAGATAAATGTTAAAGTCTAATGAAAGACTTTTGCACAGTCGTATAAAAATGACAAGATATTTAGAGCGGCRTTATTGTTTATGAAGGCTGAGGCAGAACACTTTCTGAGCCCAATAGGATGCACCACCCAGATAGGTGCATCCTTGTCTTTACCTCCTTTATTACCAGGTCATGGCAAGGGAGTGAGGCCAGGGTGGACAAAAAGGAGCCTGCTGCACCCAGTGCTAATGAAACGGTTTGCCAGTGTCCTCAGCCCAGCCTGTACGTCAGGCAGTGATTGTGCATACAGCTGATTGATGGCTGTGGCATCCAGCCTGTCTGTCCAGTTCATCGCTGTGCAGTCAACCATTCAAATATAGATTTGACTGAGAAATTCCTGGCCTTGATGGTGCTTATTAAGGACAGTGCATAGCCCATAGTTTTGACAGGGAAGGCTGCGTGGCATAGAATCCTCGTGGGTAAGCACTATTTGCCACACTTGGTACCACAGATCTTCAGGGTATGCCCCACTGTGTTCACTCCTGGGGTATAGAGAATCTCAGATGCTGTAACCATTACAGTCAACAACCATGTCCCTTAAAAGCTTGCAAAAGGACAGTACAGGTGGTGGCTGACAGAAGTCTAGCAGAGAACATCAAATAAGTATGTGAATCCCATCACATGAAGCTGGGAAGACTACCTTGAACAGGGGCTCCTACAATGTAGTCAGCATTGGTCATGTGGGTGAGACATGGACCGGCAGACTGGCAGACAGCCTCACTAACCTCAGACATGATCCTACCAGCTGTAGACTTACTGATCCAACCTGGTTGCCCATGGACTAGCACGAGTGAAAGACAGATATAGCAAGGCCCCAGAGGGTAATAACAACCCACCAGGATCAGCTTGCAGCAAGTCTGGGTAGTTTTGTWCTAGCTCCTCTGAGAGAGCTACAAAGGTGGCCCTTTGAATGCTGAAGCACTCTCTGCTCATCATTGCATTTCTGTGACACACTGTAGTACTAGCAGTGCCTACGCATCTCCTAAATCTCAAATCTTTTTTCTGTGATGAAAAGTGACTTCACAGACAAGGCTGAGGTTCTCTGTCTCACCCACCACTGTTGGTCTGGACTGCATATGACAGTTTGGATCTCCACTGTAGTTTCCTACATTTCCTGATTAAGGAACTGGAGCATCTTTCATGTAAGGAAAGGCTAAGAGAACTGAGACTCTTTAGCCTAGTGTCAGTCCAATACTCTCCAATCAGGGTGGTTTAGATATTCCACACATGTAGGGTGTAATGTTTAATATCAAATTTACTTATATGAAGATAGTTATGTTACACGGGATTTCTGATTTAACAGAGTGATACAATGAAAACACAAAACAAATGTAAGTTACACTTAGAGAATTATAGCAATTGCAATACACAGTTCAATCACAATACCAATGTGATTCTCATTACCAGTCTTTATGATATGCTCACCATCACGATGCTGGGTGTCCCCAGTCACCGGGAAGGAATACGTGGCCTGAAGCCAGCTCAAACCTATTGCTTGCTTTGAATTTTTTTTGTTGGCTGTTTAGTTTTTATACTCTGTGTTGGGCTGAAACATATATGTACTCCCCCTCATGCTGGTCTAGTTAACTCAGGGAGACATTCAAACTCTTTTAATGAACTCAGGGAGAAATATTTACACCACCAGTTGATCCACTTAACTTTCATACCTGTTTATCTAAAAGAAAGCTACCCTCCAGTCCCCTTTGTGTTGAGAAAAAATCAGCTACTTTGCAACAGCTGTGGTCATTCATACCCTACTTTATTTCCTGGGCTTCATGGGCTCATCGCCATCTCCTCTGAGCTTTCTTTCATTTTAGGGGTTTACTGATCACACCTAGGGAAAAGGACTCAGGAGGGATCTTATGAATGCATATAAATACCTGAGGGGAGGGTGCAAAGACGACGGAGCCAGGCTCTTTTCAGTGGTGCCCAGTGACAAGACCAGATGCAATGGTCTTGAACCAGAAACACAGGAAACTCTGTCTGAACATCAGGAAACAATTTTTCACTGTGATGGTGACTGAGCACTGGCACAGTTGTCCAGAGACGTTCTGGAGTCTCAAT
The DNA here is from genome assembly GCA_030449065.1 of Oceanodroma leucorhoa. Taxonomy (NCBI): domain Eukaryota; kingdom Metazoa; phylum Chordata; class Aves; order Procellariiformes; genus Oceanodroma; species Oceanodroma leucorhoa. Next base: position 1,101,845 of record JASVER010000180.1, read on the forward strand.
CTTTAGAGATGTTCAAAAGCTGTCTGGGCATGGTCCTGGGCAACCTGCTCTAGGTGGCCCTGTTTGAGCAAGGTGTTCAACCAGGTGACCTCCAGAGGTTCCTTCCAACCTCAACCATTCTGTGATTCTGATTCCTCTGCAACACTATGCGACAGAAAAAGGTGCTTGACCATGCAACACTGAACTGCTGAATGATGGTACTATTGGCCATAGCCTGAATGAACAGACATCTCCATCTTCAGGACTCATAAAGCATTAAAGGTTTTCTGGCAGGAGCACAGATAGCAGGACTGGGAGTCTGAGTATCCTGTGCCACACCTACGTAAATCACAGGCAACGTGATGTGGCACAGGTTGGTCATCAGAGATTGCCCATGTCTGTGTTGAGTGCTAGTACTGATGCAGTGTGATGATGTCTCATGTGTGCAGCAGATGAAAGGACTCAGATAGGAGGAGTCAGAGAAGCATGTAGGCTAGTGGCCTTTTGAAAACTAACATACTAATTCTGGAATAAGGCCCCTATGTTTTGCTGGTTAGCATGTTTGCTTGTGTGAATATAGATTCTACTGTATCAGAAGACCTCAAGCACAGAGGCCACTTCCTGACACGTTTAGCTTATTGGTATGGATGTTGAAACTCAGTCTATTCCCTTGCAATCACAACTAGCTATTCAGACAGCTTCATAGCAAGACTTTCATAATTTCCGTCCAGATTTATAATGTCATAATTTCAAACACTGGAAAGTTAAGTGTCTACTGTAAGGTATCATCTAGTCATAATCCTCTTCAGTCAAAGAGCAAGCAAGCTCTCTAGAAGGTAAGTCATCTTACTGGTTTCAGAACCCTGTCTAAAATCAGGTAAATCTCTCACCACTGATGATAAAAGGAGCCCCAATGACTGGCTTAGATCAGACATTAAGCTTCAGAGGCTATTAGGCAATTTAGGCAGGATAAATCTCACTCTTAGGATCAGAAAACCTTCCCTCCACCCACTACAGTCACAGAAAAATCCCCTTTTCCCCAACAAACTCAAAGACCTTTAGAAAAAAAAAAAACCCAAACATGTAAGAACATCATAAATATGCCACCAGAAGGGAGCAGAGGAGATCAGACACAGACAATCTTATAAATCTTAGAAAAGCAGAGAATATGTCTGGTGAACACATTCACATGATCCTAAGAAGTCATGGAAATTGTACTGAATAACCCAGCTGATGCTTTGTTTTTTTCACATTCTTTAGTACTTCCTGCAAAGCAACAAGTGTTTACCCTATTAGTAACAGTGCTAAGGCTGGTTTCCTAGAAACTTCACCTTTCAGTCCATTCTTTCATGAGTCCACTGTTATATTTCTGACTATCTAGACAGTTTCCCTTTTTACTATCTTGCTACATGATTTCCCTCTGTGTCCAGGAGAAGACAGTTTTGATCCAAACATTCCCTAAATATGAATTATCTTCCCAGTGTTGCTTACTCAAATTCGTGAACTATTTTCACTGTAGGTCATAGCTACTATTATGTGGCCTTGTAGGGCATTCTATGTATTCAGAAGTACTCTATTTGAGTACCTAATTACTTTGTTTAAAGAAGTTTAGACTACACATGTATTTATTTCCATCTACAGGAGTGTGATTTGAGTAAACAGTTTTCAGTCATCTAATTATTTCCATGGATGCTATCACAGAAAGTTATTTCACACCTCTTGTAGAAAAGCTTTAATATCCCTTCTTTACAGGTGAAGAAAACTGAGGTATAAAGAGATGAAGTTGCTTGCCTTTTGTTATACGGAAGCTAGTTGTAATACCAAGTGGCAATGAAATCCAATCATCTGTTGAGTCTGAAGCTCAAAAGTTATTCTTGATTCTCAGCAGACACGAACACTGGTAGATATTTCTTCTTTGAAAAAAATATATAAAGATTAGAATATGTTTTAGAAATGTACATTTTTCACTCAGAAAGAATATGAACACTTGCTTGGATGATGTCTAAGGACCACAGCTAACCTGTCCCACAAGCAATCATTATAATAAGCAAACATTCTTGTTTATATTTTAAATAAATTAGTCAATGTAATTAATCAGTATGCATAGTCTAATGCTGCCTAACAACTTTAACTGTGCACTGTCATGACACAATTCAGAATAAAATGAAAAAAACCTTTCTAATCTTTAAACATCAGTTTCTTCAGATAACCTGGGGTCAAAACCACTAAAAACCTTACTCATAAATTTATGGTTATTGCATGGCATGCCTAGAGAACATATTTTTTTCATCCTTATTAAATACAAATCGTTTCAAGAATCTTTCCTTTATTTCCTTTGGGCAATGCATAAGTTTAACTCAAAAAACTGAATGTTTCAGCAAGTTATGAGCATGTAAAAAGAAAGTTTTATAATAAAAATGTTCTTGCAACCTTATTATAAGAGGTGGTAATATTTTCTTGCTAAAAACCTTGTACTAAGAGTGTGAAGACACAGTAGCTGAATTCAAAATATTTTGTATAAAAATCTATCTCATTTTGGATAACTGTCATATTTTTCTTACGTGTATATATATCCAGCATGGGAAATATATTGTATGTGCTTAACTTGAGCCTCTGGTTAGTCCATTGGATGACTCGTGCTTAAAGCAAAACACACTTGCAAGTATTTGTATTTGCAGAAGCAAGATTCAACTGTACGCAAGATACTCCTGTAAACTTAAGGTTAAATCATGTAATAACTCTACAGACCAATTTATTTCTGTAAGTAATACTAATAAAATTCTGCAAAAACTCCCCCCAAAAAAACCCCAACCCAACCAAAACCACCAAACCTAGGGCAAGACTAATCTTAGATATAGCTGTATACGGATGCAATAGCAGAAATAAATCTGTAAAGTTTATTTTACTTTTGGATACTATCTATATCGAAAGTGGAAGATATGGCTAGTATCTCTGATCTCTGACAGAGGCAAAATGTTATAAACATAACCAAATGTGGAAAGCGTATCTCTCAAGATGACCAATTTCTACTTTTACCAAAGTAAGGTTTTATATCAGCAAGCAGTAACTGTTCACATAACCAATAATTAAAACAATAGCTTTAATACTATGATAGTATAGGGAAGCTTCTGTGACATGGCATAGTTTATGATGGATGCAAACATCATTGTGTTATTTTTGATCATGCAACTTTGTCAAAACCAGTTTATAAATCTGTAATGCTTTGCAACATTAATATTACCGTCAGGAAGGAACATAGGTTTCAAATCCTTTATATAGAAATCAATCACAAACTTTAGACACAGCTCAAATCATCCTTTCACACCAACACTGTATCTTTGGATTGGTTCTATTATAACAGTACAATAAGGTATGATATTGTTCCTAAGAGGAACTTAAACAGCTGAGAGGGCCATACTATCAAGCTCACAAAAGGTATCTCTTCTTCAGCTAAGTTTTTGACATTTACTCCAAAATATTTTACATTATTTTCTAAGTAAGTAAAAACTGTTTTAAAAGGCTAATTTCCTATTATTTTAAAATATTTTTTTCTTCATTAAAATTTATTTCTTATTTTCAGTTTTCACTTGCCTATCTCAGCTTCCAGAGGTCTTTCCTGTCTTGTCTCTATAGACATACAAATTGCACTTCTGGAAAGAAATAAAGTAAAAAGTATCCACCCACTCACCCACCCACCCCAAACTCTGAAAACAAAAAGAAAAGCTATTGTAAAAGAATGTATTTTAACATAATCATATTTTGTCTGTTTCTGTGTAGGGGAGGTTTTGGGAATATTAATTCTCAGCTGTTCTTAGCCAAAGCTCTATCTATCTATTTCTGCTTTTTTTAATCCAAAACCTAATGAGAAATAGAAAAAATTTACCCATCAAAGCTCAATTCAAAACATCATATCCCTGTATTCCAGTATGAAGATACAGAACTCCAGGGTGGGGGTGAGGGGAAGAAAAAAAGTTGGAAAAGCTAGTAGCAGCAGGTTTTATACTTAGTTTCTTCCAAAAGTTAAAATTGAGCCATTTTTACAGCCTCCCTTTATATTTTGGTATAAACTGTGTTTCTCAATATGTGATGCAAAGTGCTGCCAGTTGAAATTTAAGCTCCTTATGGCTAGCCTTTCAGAAGCACTCAGTGAAAAAACATTGTTCTAGTCAATGTCTCCCTTGAGGATTTCTGCTAGGTGCTACAAATCTCAGTTTTCAAAACTAGTTGAAGCATTGTTCCTTAATCTATGGTAACTGTAAAGATTGTTTGATGGGTGGGAATAGTTGCATTTTTACTACTAACACCACAGCAGAGACTTACATTGTCATAGGAGGGAATAGGAATGTTTGAAGTTTCATAGCTGTAATGTTTACGTGCTTCTCCAAAGATCCACTCTTGGGACTCTTAAAGCTTCTTGGAAGTCACAGTGACAGGAAGACACCTCTGCTTTATGTTCACAGACTCAGGTCAACATCCCTGAACTTTTCCTCTGCCTTCCTTCTTTTATTCTCATTTCCTCTCCTAGGAGTAATTCTCACTTGGAGAATGATTTGGTAGAGAATAAGCCAAATGGCTTGCAAAAGCTGTCATGATCAAAACCAACATCTAAAATACAGAAATAAGGAAAGCTGTTCCCTAATTACTCCAACGTTGCAGAGAAAACAAACAAACAAACAAACAAAAAACCCCAAAAAACCCAAAACCAACCATTTGTGGCTAAATGAAAAGGGAATATCTCAAATTATTCATCAGAGAGGTTTCTTGGAGGACTAGCAAAACATTTTAAGGTTCTGGCAGGAACAACATTGCCTTCCTGCAAGGACATCTATATTTTAACTGTCAAAGTAGTTTAAAACCTAAGTCCTCTTATCTGACCCATCTCTATTGCAGACATCTGAATAGTGGTATTAACCAAAAATCACCTTTCCATTTTCATTGAGTCTGGCATATCTCCACCATGCCCTCCTCTTGTCTCCCAGTCTTGATCTTAGCTATTTACAGCTTTTAAGATGGATTGCTGCAGTACACCCTGGAATAGGACTGACTCTGCAAAATTAGCTGAGAAAGCCGCCAGCATCAGAATTAAGAGTTCAATGACAGTATGTCACTCTCCTTTTCCAAATTTTTTAGAGGGTACAAGGTAATTGCAGAAAGCCCTTTTCCTCTGCAAAGAAAGCTTTTGTACAAATCAGTTAGTGTTAAACCCTTCAAAATCATGACGGCATTATCGTACTGTAACTGTTAAAATATAACTCATTTAACTTTAGAAATTCTGTTTACTGGAAAAAACATAATCACAGAAAGCTTGCACAGTGCTGAAAGGAAGGATTTCATAATAACCCTACATCATTCCCAAGGCTGAACCAAGCTTGATGCTGAGCATGTAGGTAATATATTGCAAGCCTCTATCCATTTAAGATGATTCAATGTTTTCAGACAGCAATGAGCAGGTGAACACTTTCCTCTTTCCCTCACCCTCTTGCCCTCAAATCCATGTGTGAATGTGAACATACACACATACACAAAAGGTCACTTTAGTGTATGTCCTACTACTGTACAATATAGTACAGCTGATAATATATATTAGGTGAAAGCTCTCTTAAATATCTACTTGAGCCTGGAAGTGATTAGTATGATCCATTACTTTGCACATAAAAATACTTAGCAAACCAGTAATCTCTCTTTTACAGATGTAGTGAACCATTTACCATTTCTGTCTCTCCAATTGCAATAGCATCTGTATAAAGCAATGCATCTTTGAGATCATGGGATATAAATCTTTTTTGTGATAAGAAACTCTACAGCTTACAGGACACTGTGAGTGCAATACATCTTCTCTGTCTTAAAATGTCTTTTATCCTTTTTAAAATAAAAAGTAAGTTTTCATGCTTATAAAAGATTCAGAATGAGAATATCAGAAAACTCTTTATTATTAGAAATTCCTTTCTTTGTCTGCACCAGAGAGATGGTGTAAGCAATGTAGTTTAAGCTTCCTTAAATTGATCCACCAAGGTTGCTTGAAGATCTTCAGTGGATCAATGTAGGGAAGCTTATAGTGCTCATCTAAAGAGATTAGTTGTAAAAAGAAGAGAAAATTCAGCTTGAGGCCTATTTAGCCTATTGTAGGAGTCAGGAGACAAAGTTGTATTATGTTCTACCTGGTTTTATTTTGCATAAAAAGTGCCCACTAGAACAAAGAGAAACTCAGGTGAGACTTTCTAGTCTAGCATTTATGATACGTTTAAAATGTGCATTTAAAATATTGTCTCTTATGAAGATATAGGAACATTTTATTTATTTCAAGTACCAACATAATTTTTTTGTAGATGATGATCTATTAAGGCTTTCAGGAGAAGACTTTGGTGTCATCCTTTTCAGAATGAAAATGTGTAAATGAAAAGCTTATGGGCAGAGGGAATGCTTTAAGCAGCCTGCTGCAACATTATAGACAAAGGAAAGGTGCTAGCTGGCAGTCTACTAGTCATTTAACAGGATCTGTTAAAGAAATGCCTCTGCTACTGTTTGTGCAAAGCTTAGAGGCATGCCCTTTAGGACTGAGCTTCGTTCTTCCTGTAATGAAAGCAGTGAGTATTGCAGCAGGCCTCAATTTACAAAAAACTTACCTGTCTTTCCTTTACAGGCAAAGTGGTGTTAATCAACAAAATCTCTTCCCTGTGTTAGCCCTGCGAGCTATCTTTCAGTTTCTGTCTGGCCTTGATGACAAATAGAAGTTGGCTGAGTTATAACCCACAATTATCTGCCTTTTCACATTCCTCATGTTGACTATATTTGCTGACTATATTAAATTTTGTAACACTATTGACTATGGAAAGTATGAAAACAGAATTCAGTCAGGATCTTGCTGTTAGGTTTCATAACTGGTTGACTAGCTGGACCTTGATCTTAATAACAAAACAAAACAAAAACTTGTATAGTTTAATTTTGATAAATCAATCTAACAGAGTATTCTATCTTTCATTGCATTCATGTTTTCATTTTAATTCTTTTAAAACTAGACAATAGGTCTGTTTTAACACCAGTATCACCTTGTGCCTTGTAAAGTCACCAGTGAAGTCAAGCTAGGTTCTTCCAATATATCCAGGCATGTGTAAAACATGCTGACAAAATTTACCCAACAATAAGGTGAGCTAAGTGTGCTGTTACCCAGTAGAACACACTTGTAAACAATAGACACAATTGTCAAATGTGAAAGAAATTAGGTAGCTCGGGGTGGGGGAACAAAATGTTTAAGGGTTTTGAATGGATGAAGAAGTAATTAATAAAAAGTAGTAAAATAATTAATAAAATGAGTAATTAATAAAAAATATATCTGTGACACTTCTTGTTGCTCTTCCTTCTATTGAACTCAGAGGATTATGAACACTTCAAGTGTTAGAACCTTACAGGACTCCAGCAGTAAATAGAAGTATGCTTTTATCTTGCTGCTTTTACTGTACAAACAGAAGGTATTTCCTAGAATAGCTTCATTGTCTGTTATATGACTTTTGAAAGGATGAACTTCAGTAAAAATCAGGTATTTAATAGGTGTGTCTGTTAGTATTTGACACTCAAAGCTCCCAATCTGGCTGCATAATTAGGAATGGTTAGATGCTGCTGATGCAGACAACAAAAGGGAGAGAAGTGGTTTGTAGTAAATACTCCGTCTCTTCTTTCCTTTTAGGGCAGATACTCTGAACAACCAAACTCAGTAACTGCTGACCCTGATACCTCCTGCAAGGAGGTGAAGCCACAAATTTGTTCGTCTACCTTTTTTTTCTCCTGACAGTTACAAATACTCAGTTTTACCCACGTATCCTGCCTGCCCCTCTAATCAAATGGCCAGCAGAGGCAGCACAGACCCTACAGATTTTTAGCTTTCGGAAGTATTTAACCTGGGCTGCTTGGGGCTCAGAAAACTTCCATAGATGTTTATGTTACTGGATAGGATAATTCTTAGATAATTTGTGGCCTGCTTTGCTGGATTATCCACTCTGATCTCCCTTACTAACATCAAAAAAGGTATCTAATGAGGTAAGGGCCATCAAAAAGATGCAAGCAGAACTGTCTGGTGCTATAACAAGACTTGATGTCTTTGTTGGGGAAGTTTTATTGTACTCCTTGAGGCAAATTAAACACACATTTCTGCTTAAATAAATATATATAAATTAATGAACAGTGCATTGGACAGTATACAAGGAGTCTGCAAAGATGCGTCACAAGCCAATTCCTTACATACACTTGCACCAGCACCAGTCATGTGAGCACTGGCATGGGGTGCCTTGGCCAAGTGTTGAGTTCATCCCCCAGTTACAGTTTGAACTTCCCTTTCAGCTTTAATATGCATCAAATGTTCTTTCTTTTACTTTGGAATTTTTTAATTTATCAGAAACATTTCCCTTTGCTTAGATTACAATTCCAATACCGTAATGTATTCTCTTGAGATCTATGACATATTCATGAAAAAGGAAGAAAAAAATGCTTCTAAAAATGCAAATTATTCTCCTGCCTCCCTCCACACAGCCCCCAGTAGCATGCTAAAGGTAAGACTACCTGGCACCCAAGTGATATGTGGTGATGTCTGTCCGCAATCTTCCCTAGTGTCTTCTGATTCTTGAGGGTTTCAAATGTTTCCTAAATATGAATCAATCACATAAGTCTGCAAATCTTCCTAGCCTGTCACAGAATATAGACCCTGCCAGCCAGCAGAAGCTAGTTCATGATGCAGTGCTCACCACCTGCAATCAAGAGATGGGTCAAATATACTGAAGACTTTGTTAAACCTAAACTCAGCCGAAATCAGACTTGTAAATTTTTAAAACATCCTTGGTGCAAAGGAGGTCAGTGTCATGGTTCCATAAAAAACAAAGCAAAAGTGAGTATTGGCTGGCAAAGTATGTGTATATGCCATGTTCCTCTGCTGTTCATGATGCAGTCATCTGTCCTTAGATGTGCCTCCATGCTCACGTGAGTTCCTTTCCACCGCCTGCCTGACCAACAAGACGAATATATTCCACATATGTATAAAAGGATTGTTTTTTTCTGAAAATATCTTTCCAAACTAGAAAATTCTTGGCTAATTTAAATTAATAGCTGAAATGTTTTATATTTAAAGCAGCACACACACACACACACACGTGCACACACATATACATTTATATACATAGATTTCTATATAGGGGGCATAATACTATTAAAAAGACCAAAGGGTTTTTTGTCACATACAGTATTATCCAATTGCTGTTGAATATTTGAGAGCAAAAAATTTGAGAACGATCAAGTCTAATTGTAGCACATAATTACTTTTTAATAACTGCAAACTTCACTACCCATAACTTACTTCCAAACACTACTGTCTCTTGAGCTTACCAGTGAAGGCATGGCATATAAAAATAATCAATCCTGTGCCATATTATGCTTTCACAAAATCCAATAGTAATCAAAGAAAACATAATGTCTTTGCTCTCAGTAGTTTGTCTAAGGGTAGGTGTGTCCAGAAAGTTTAGTATACTGGTCAGAGCTATTGCATTGTCAAAACCAGAATACCAAAATATGACCCCTTTTGACAACTTAATGTACTAATGTCCCATGGGCAGGCACATCTTCAACCAGATCAGGTTGCTCAGAGCCCCATCCAACCTGACCTTGAATGTTTCCAGAGATGGGGCACCCACCACCTCCCTGGGCAACCTGTGCCAGGGTTTCACCACCCTCATTGTAAAAAATGTCTTCCTTATATCTAGTCTAAATCTATCCTCTTTTGTTTTAAAACCGTTCCCCCTTGTCCTGTGCAACAGGCCCTGCTAAAAAGTCTGTCCCCATCTTTCTTATAAGGCCCCTGTAAGTACTGAAAGGCTGCAATAAGGTGTCCCTGAAGCCTTCTCTTCTCCAGTCTGAACAAGCCCAACTCTGTCACCCGTTCCTCATAGGAGAGGCGTTCCATCCCCCTGATCATTTTCGTGGCCCTCCTCTGGACCCGCTCCAACAGGTCCATGTCTTTCTTGTGCTGAGGGCTCCAGAGCTGGACGCAGTACTCCAGGTGGGGTCTCACCAGAGCAGAGTAAAGGGGCAGAATCACCTCCCTCGACCTGCTGGCCATGCTTCTTTTGATGCAGCCCAGGATACGGTTGGCCTTCTGGGCTGCAAGCGCACACTGCTGGCTCATGTCCAGCTTTTCGTCCACCAGTACCCCCGAGTCCTTCTTGGCGGGGCTGCTCTCAATCCCTTCATCCCCCAGCCAGTATTGATACCGGGGATTGCCCCGACCCAGGTGTAGGATCTTGCACTTGGCCTTCTTGAACCGCATGAGGTTCACATGGTGCCCCTTCTTGAGCTTGTCCAGGTCCCTCTGGATGGCATCCTGCCTCTCAGGCATGTCAACCGCAGCACTCAACTTGGTGTCATCTGCAGACTTGCTGAGGGTGCACTCGATCCCACTGTCTATGTCCTTGATGAAGATATTAAGCAGTACTGGTCCCTATACAGATCTTTTAAGCTTACAGTGAAAAATTTAAATTTTTAGAAAAAAAGAGTGTAAACAGAACTTGTGTAAAATGGAGTCATAGTAATTCATAAATCTAAATTAATCTGACACCTCTTTCAATTTATTCCCTGCATTCAAGCAAGGAAATCTCAGCAACTGTCTGGACTGCATTGCTCAATTAGGAAAATATCTGAAAATTACGTGTCTTTTGTTTTTAAGAGTTTTCACACTAAAGACCATTTCATTATATGAAAGGCTAGGGGGACCATCAGTCTCTATAAAAGTCAGAGCCTGTCACTTAAATCCATCTTCTATGTTCTATATTTCATCCTTTGAGCAAGTCTCTTTCACAGCATTCTTGAGGAATAGTCTTCAACAGTGCCATTAATTCAGACATCATACTTCATCTTCACTCTTTACTACTGGTATGAGAAACGTTGGAGGCAGAGGTTATGAAAAGGAAAATAAAAACAAATGAAGCCTGGAGAACATGCATAGGGAAAAGAATAGTTCAAGAAGTTTGAATAATGCTTTTTGGAGGCACAACACAACCAATGTTTGGAGAAATAAACAGGTTTGTCAGCAAGAGACGATTTTAGTGAGCACGTCTCAGAATGAGAGTCTTTGAATAATTGGCTTAAGCAGTGTCCTGGTTTAGGCTGGGATAGAGTTAAATTTCTACTGCTGTGTTTTCGATTTAGTATGAGAATGTTGATAACACACTGATATTTTTAGTTGTTGCTAAGTAGTCTACTAGTCAAGGACTTTTCWGCTTCTCATGTTCTGCCAGGTGCACAAGGAGCTGGGAGGGAGCATAGCCAGGACAACTAACCCAGCTGGCCAACGGGGTTTTCCATACCATATGACATCATGCTCAGTACATAAATAGGAGACTTGGTCCAGGAAGCAGCGATCGCTGCTCGGTTATCAGTCAGCGGGTGGTGAGTAATTGCATTGTGCATTACTAATTTTGTATATTCTACCAATATTACTATTATTATTATTATTATTATTATTATCCCTTTCTGTTCCATTAATCTGTCTTTATCTCAATCCAAAAATTTTACTTTTGTTTTTTTCTGATTCTCTCCCCCATCCCACTGCGCAGAGAGGGAATGAATGAGCGGCTGCGTGGTGTTTGACTGCCTCAGGTTAAATCACAACAAGCAGTCAAAAACTTCAACAAGAGAGGCTGTGGCATCTGAACTTACCACAGATCTCTTTTCAAAGAAAGAGGAGAGAAATGATATGGAACACTTTCATATGGTGATTTCAGAACAATGCAAGAAAAGAGCAATGGAAGAGAAGTAGTGAAACACGGAAGTTTTTTGAGTCTTTTTTGTTTGGTTGGTTTGTTTTGGTTTTAGTTTAAAATATAGTTTAAATGACTAGTGTGACTACTTAGCTCTACTACTCCTAACAGAAATGAAGAAAAATGTGCCGCACTGCAACCGCAGTTCAGATACTATAAGAGAAAATTGAATTAAACAGTATGTCCCCTTCTTGGATTAATGTTCTCTTTCATATTGTTTGTTCTGTGTACAGTACAAATTTACACTTGGTTCACTTACGTCAACTAATGGGTTGTATCCATACACATTTATGAAATGACAATGCCCCTACCGCAACATGAAGAAAACACGTTTTGTCAGTTATATAGTCAACTAAACAAAGATCCAAAAATAGAAATAATGGATTGGTTTTTGGAGGCATCTTGTAGAGGGAAAAGAACATATCAGGAACGTATCTTCTTTGAACAAGCATGACTAAAAGATCTTCTGCTTGAAGTAATATTGTATTATATTAGATAAATCACACTAAAAATGGTTACTAAGGTTTTACACTTTTATAACTAAATTCAATTGATTTAGCAGATAGATTTTATGAAGTATTAATACTAGTGTCTTTATTGCCTTGCTTTCTATGGGTATTAACATAATCTGCCAACAGTATTTGTCAGAAGTGTTACTTGAGAAATAAATTATTACAACTGCTCCTGTGGCACTTTGAGGCACCAAATGCATACCATGGCAGTTCGTGTCATGAACAGGCATTTTGACCCCAGCTGCTAACTTTTTTTAAGGCATTTGCTGAATTCAACAGCTGTTGTCAGGGAGCTGCACCAAAGAGTGCCTAGCCCTTTTGGAAATGAACCATCTCCAACTGCAAGAGGAGTTCCTCTTTAGATGCAAAAGTAGATGGATGCTCTCTGTTTACAAAGAACATGACACCAGAGTAAGTAGAGATGTCTTAGCAACTTGAGCAGGTTCTAGTTAGGGATAGCTGTGACGACAGTGTGAAGAGAAAATTATATAATTATATGGTTTCTTTGTTAAATAGTAGTGTTTCCTAGGGCTATTAATGAGGGAAAGGCAGTTCCATTAGCAAATTCAGCTATAGCTCAAGTGGAGAATACTAAAATAAAGACCTCTTTTCAACCTCAAGGTATTGCAGTGAAAGCCCAGAAGAGTTTAACTCCTGTCTGATGCTGTTATCTGTTAGGCATTTCAGTTTACAAACCCCTTCTTCAACTATGTGTTATAGATATGCTATATGAAGAGATTATTGCTGTGCAATATTTGCAATGAAGAAAAAAATAGAAGTAACATAACTGTTTGATCAAAGACATGATCTCTTTGTACTTATTACTGTTATGTGTTCTGTTAGATTTTTTGTTGTGATGCTTTGCGTTGAAGGAAGTAAATAAAGCATAGCTTTCCTGAACTATGAGGAATAAAATACGGTCTTTGCTCAAAGTTGCTTCCAGCCACCACTTTACCTTAAAAGCTCCTTATTTTTTTCCTCATGAGGTCATAATAGAGCACATGCTTCTCTGACTGACACTGGGGCTGCCCTCTCCATTATGTCTGGGATGGGTCTGTTCTCTTTGGCATGTGCAACTGCCTTGGAGGCTACCAAACCCTTTGTATCTGCATCTGTCCTCTAAGGAAAGTCCTGCAGAATGAATACAGAGCTCACATTTCTAGTCTTATCCTCCACAGGGCTTGGTTTTGACCAAGGTTTTCTTCTGTCGTAACCATCTGTATTTCATAAGGAATTTTAACTCCTTTTCACAATTATCCTGTAACTCTCACCATCTTCAGCCAGGTTTCACTTCACTCCTAACAGTGTACTTAGGAGTAAGCCAACTCTGCACAGTAGGTCTCCCTCTCAAGAAGTTGGCAGGCCATGCTGATTACAAAAGAAACCCTAAAAGTTCTCCAAATAATCAGGAAGAAAGCTGTAAAGAAGCATAAGGATCCAGCACAGGGCTTTTGGGCTTCCCTCTGGACTGTCTTTTTATTCCTGTGACCAGCAATTAACATAGGTTGCTGTAAAACATTTTGGGTCTTCCGTGGAAAAGTATCAGTAATTATTTATGGAAAAATTTGTCAGGATTCTGTACAAAATGTCTTCTACTTTATCAGATTTGCTATGCACAATTGGTTTTTGTGTTATCTTTTATAATTCAGCACAAATATTCAGCTCTTGCAAGTTTGCTTGAGTCAAGCTATGAGAATTTTCAACACCTGAAGTTGTGTTCCCAGATGACCCTAGAGAACGGGTATCTAATTATTTGAAAGTTTAAGAAATGCTTTACTCAGATATGAATAAGAATGCAAAACACAGACTTATTTTTTGCTATATCTTCACATGATTTTTTTTTTCTACTTCCACTAAGTCAAAGTGATTTTGAGGAAAATATGTAAACCCATGGAAGTTCAAGTACAAGTGAAAATAAAAAAACCTAGTAGGTTTTCCAGAATCAATTTATAGATGCGTTGTGGATAGAAAAATAACACCCAAATCCTTTTATCAATATGTGGACATTTTTAAAATACGTGCATCTTACAAGTGAGCATTTATATAAAAATATATAAAAATTGTAACTTTGCTATATGTGATGAGACATTTTAAATATAATTTTCTTACCTAAAAATTGTACTTTCTCTTCTGAGCTATCGCTGCATTTATTCCAGATGAATACTATATAAGTAATTTTATTTCCTGTCTTTCTAAAAGCCTTTTTCTTACAGCTGTTATTTTTCTATGACACATTGTAGATTGTCTCTTTTTCCTTAGTGTGTAAACCTTCCTTCCTCATAGTCAATAAAGTTCAGCAAGAATAACTGCTATTTTTGTCCATTTTTCACTATTATATCTTCCTGGAGTATCCCCTGCTGCCAGCAATTCTTTTTCAATCCTCTCAGTCCAATCCTGGGACTGTTGTTGGCATTTCCATAATATTAATCATCCATTGATTTTTCCACTAACATCAGCAAGTCACATGTTTAATTGTGTAAATGCTGTGTGAACATACTCAGTTATATCAGGCTGCTGAATCATAGTTGGTGATGCTGTAATATTCCACAAAAGTTCTTACATTTGGGAATTGAATAATAATTTAGAATAATGATTCTAAAACTACTCATTAAGGAACAGAAAATGAACATGCTGTTTACCACTGAATAAGGCTGTCTACCTTGAATTGCCATATTCAAATTCTTCAGACAGGGTTATGTTGTATAACAAAAACGAATATTGAACTGTATAAACTCTGAAAATAAGCAAGATGATACTCCTAATTTAAAAAATACAGTACAGTAGCTATGTGTTATTTCACGCTTATAATTACTACTGCATTTCGTATTCTTCCATAGATAGTATATTCTGAACTATAGTTTTAAAAGAGGTATTGAGCATATTTACTTTTCTCAGCATATAAATTGCCCACACTCAGTGTGATCCAGTTTAAATCAGAGATTAATACTTGCCTAGAACTAGTGCTTTCTTAATGGCTTACGTGTATTCAACATCAGATAAATGTAATATTCTTGAAATTATTAATTTTGTAAACTCTAACTTCAGCATAGATTGCTGCTTATTTTCCTGTGGTGACCCTGTTAAATATTTTTAGGAATATCCTTTATTAAAGTAATAGTTTAGTGCATGAAATTGAGGTGTCTGTTTTGGAAATGTGAGTTGTTACATGGTGTTTTTCTATACTGAAGTTTTACTATCAGCAAGGGAGTTTTCTTTTTCTTGAATCAGCTTCTCAGCATGAATTTGAGAATCCTGTGGCTCACCTCATGTGTCCACACTGTTTACAAATGTAGTCAGTTTGTGGTGAGGCTGCCTGCACACTCCAGTTGTCCAGGGTTGGCCACTAATCCCAGTAAGGGAGAGGATAGCATGTACGGCTGTGCTACACCAACTGTGCAGTGCCCCGGGGCAGTCCATACTGCAGAATGATGTGTGTTTATGCTAAAATGCAGAAAAAGCCCAAATTGCTGGATAATCCATCCCACATACAGAAAAATAAGGACCATAATGTTGTGAGTAACAGAATAACATTCCATTCTCTGTGTTCCCTTGAGCCTTGGCATGTTTGTGCTGCTCCTGGTAACACTGGGAACTAGAGTGGAGAAAGGGTTAGTAAGTGTCAGAGGTGTTCCAATTGCAAAGGATGCAAAACTTTCTATGGACCTAGCTAGGGCTTGCTTCTCCCCATCCTTTTCCTTCAGTAGGGATGGATGTTTTAGCTTAACTCGATGATGCCTTGCAGCTCTGATTTCTCTAGCAGCAGTCATAAAGTGGTGCTCCAGCATGGTCCATTGGCCAAATTGAAGTACACCCACCCTGAGAAGATTTTATACGATGCTTTCAGTGATTGCTCATTTCTGATCAAGAACACATTCAGTCATAGGGCAGGAAGAAGTCTTTCTGATTGAATGAGCTTGTGAATCTGAAAGTTAGCAGGATCTGAACAAAAAAGCCTTATGAGATTCTGCAGAATTATCTTTAGGATAGAAAAATTCTGGTGGCTGTAGTGTGAATTGAGTGACTGAAAAATGGGTTCATGAGAACAGTTGGTGCTGTAAATAGACCTTTCTTCTTCCTTGTTTTGTACAGACAGAAGTCACCTGCTATATATGTCTCAGACTGATTAAAGGTGTCTTGTGGGAGATGGTTTAGCTCTTTGGTTTCCTGTACTGTGAATAACAAGCCAGACAAATACAGACTTATTACTTTTTGTCCAAGACCAAGGACACAGGAAAAAAACAAAAAATCATGTACCTCATGATTTTTTATTTACGTGCAGTTTTCTGATTTACATGCAACTCCTCTGATATATGACAAATAGGTCTGGTATCAAGTCCATTCCTCTCCCACTCCCTCTTTCTTGTTTTRAAGTACTACCATAATAAAATAAAAACAAATTATTTCTATGGTATAAAATAATTCAGAATTATTTTGCTCACAGAAGTGAGAAATCAGTCTGACTTTTGAATGCTAAAAGTTTTACTTGAGTTGTCTACAGTGAGATTTTGTTCCTGTATGATGTAGTAAGGGGCATAAGAAGTTGAAAACCAATTCTGTGTAATGTATAGTGTGTGTTCATGTTATTCATGGTGCTGTGAGTGAAAATTTATAATGGAGGTGTTATTCAGGAGGTACAGTTTGTATAAAAGTAGCTTTGGGTTGCTGTTTCTGTCAATTTTCTTGGCTGTGTAAGATTAAATAAATAAAAAGTGCACAGTGGAATCATCAGAGAATTCATTAGTGTTTTAATCTCTGTATTTTCTTTCAAAACCAATATTCAGAATCTGGCATTCTTACTACTTCTTATTGCTTCTTCCTCAAACAAACAAGCTCAATGATGCACAAGAGAGTACTTTTATTCTCAGTAGAGAATAATTGGGTAAAGATGACAGAATGTTATTCAGAGGTTGGTTTTCTTTTCCCTCAACTTACTCCTCTCAGACTGCTTCATGCAGTTACTCACATCCTGTTATCCACATTCAAAAAAATGGGCATAATGGGACAAGACAAGCCAAAAGGGTAATATTTAAAACATRGTTGCTTAAAGTTATGATGGGCAACGACATCTATTTTTGTGAAAGAACAAATGCAAGTGCCTGGTAAGCTAGCTCTCTGTGATCTACTACTGAATTTTTGTTTTCTGGCAAAGAAGAAACAACAGCGCAGTGAAATATGCACATAAAACAGATTGTAATGTTATTTTTTCTTTTACAGAAATAATGTTTAGAATATCCTCAGGTTTTCTAGTCTGCTAGTATATGTCTTTATTTTGTGGTCCTCCTACTATTAACTGAGATATAAGATATTTCCCCTGATGTTCCTACTATTTCTTAAAGCAGGTGTCCACTACCAAGTTGGAGAAAGAGAATTCAGGCACAAATCTATCTTAATTGCTCTGTCAGATCTGACTGACTGACTGATCTGACTACAGATCTTGATCAGTTAGGGCATAAGCCATGGAAAGGAGGTGTGCTGACACTCAGAGAGACCTGGACAGGCCGGAGAAATGGGCAGAGGGGAACCTCATGAAGTTCAATAAAGGGAAGGACAAAGTCCTGCTTCTGCAGAGCAGTAACCCCAGGCACCAGTGCATGCTGGGGGCCAAGGAGCTGGAAAGTACCTTTTCAGAGAAGAAGCTGGGGTCCTGGTGAACAAGTTGAGCATGAGTCAGCAATGTGCCTTTGCCACAAAGAAGTCCAACAGCATCCTGAGCTCCACTGGGAAGAACATTGCCAGCAGGTCAAGAATGGTGTTCCTGTCCTCCTTATCGCAGGTGAGACAAATCAGGAGTGCTGGGTCCTGTTCCAGGCTCCTCAGTACAAGAAAGATATGGACTTACTTGAGTGAGTCTAGCAAAGGACAGCAAAGATGACAAGGGACTGGACCACCTTTCATATGAGGAGAGGCTGAGAGGTARGATGCTTCCAACTGGAGAAGTTTCAGGGTGGATCTTATCAATGTGTATAAATATCTTATTAGTGGGAATAAAGATGAGGGAGCCAGACTCTTCTCAGTAGTGACCACTGACAGAACAAGAGGCAATGGGCACAAATTAATACATGTGAAATTCAATCTAAACACAACACAAAACTCTTTTTTATTGTGAGGGTGGTCAAACACTGGAACAGGTTGCCCAGAGAGATTGTGGAGTCTTCCATTTGATAATATTCAAAACACAACTGGACACGGGCAATCGTTGTGGCTGACCTTGTTTGAGGAGAGGAGTTAGACTAGACAATCTCCGGAGGTCCTTTCCAACCTCAGTTATTCAGTAATTTAAATATTATTAGTATAAATCATGCTGGTTAACACTGTATGAAAAAAATTGACAGAGAAATATACTCAAATTATTTTGTTGAATAACTATAGGTTAGTACATTTGAAAGAAACAGCAATAGATTCATACATTATTCTTGGACAGAACCTGGAAGATCATTTCTATCTAATAATCAGAAAATGACCGCAAAACAATATCTCCTTGTTCCATTATATTCCTGACAAGAGTCAGATTGAAACTATATGAAACTGCAAGGTAAATATTAACTTTTTCTTCCTCCATCCTCCTATCACGCAGTGTGACGTACCCCAATGAGCGTCAATCACTTGCAAATGCATAGCTCTGCAGCAAATTAAAACAAAAATCAAACCACAAACTTTTCTTCACTTTTTTTGKTTTTTTTAACGTCTTTGCTAACAGGGGATAAAAGACAACTTTGGCATTTCACCTTTTGTTGATACATTATTTGCACAGCTTTGCTATTTCTAACCCCCCAAACATGGCYTTCCCAAAATGTGTGATGATTGCAGCAGTTAATTCTATAATCAGACTCCACTGATTTGGCAGAAGAAAAGGATGGATAAATTCCCAGCATAAAAAAATAAAGCTTCATCTACATTTGTTGTTAATATTACCTACAAAATCCCTTGTGTTACTAAAGATTTCACTGAATATCATGTACCCTGAGTGACTACAGAATAGTTTTGTAGAGGAAATGGTCAATGCTCTCTGACCTTGTCTGTGTCAAATATTGAAACAGATGTACATTAGTAATAATAATTGTCTACTCATTTCACCTTGCCAAATGTTGCTTGAGGACTCTGGTCCTCAAAATAAAGAATTTTAACTTGATGTTTCCTAGGGAAAAAAAAAAATTATCTATCCTTTGTTCGGCCTCCACAAATAGAAGCACGGCATTTGTCTTTTCATTGGTAACATTAAGTCTGTCTGATCTGGGTGATAAAAAGCAGAGATTATCTATTCCTGTCTGTCATTTTTGGCAAACTTGTGAACTTTTAATAAAAACAGAAAGATAAATCACAGGAGCTATTATTGTCTTTTTCTTAATCTTTCTAATGGATCAGTGTAATTTTTGGTATGCTCTAGTAGGTCAGGGAGGTCATCACTGTAGAACAGCCTTGCCTGCTTACTGAATGTTAAATACTGGTCTCCCACACAAATCCAGATAAAGACTTTGCACAGGGGATTAAGCTACTGGCAAAGCAGAATAGTCCTGTGGATCTACTCAGCTGTTGTTAACAGACTTCTCTGACATTTAACAGTCCCTCCAAGGTGGGGGTTGAGGCCATGTAGTTTATGGAGAGCACTACTGATCCTACTTCTAAAAGCATTCAATGTGAATTTACAGATGCTTAATTACAAAACTGACATGAAAACACAAACGCTGAAACACCTCACCATCATACTGCCTGTAGTTTCTGATCAATATAGGCTGGAGAATGCAACTATACTGGTGGATAAAGTTAAAAATTTTACTGCAGACAACAACAGACATGATGATATAGGAAATATCCATTATTTAAAAATTAGCTGAGTAATCTGTGTCAATGTTTTTTTTTTCTCCTTTCAAATGAGAAAACTAAGAAAAGAAAAGATTTCTTTAGGAAAAGCTAACAATATATTTGGGTATAGCAATGAACATAAATAACTGACAAATGCAGATAAAAATATGGAAAAATACTCAAACTTACAAAGAACAAAAGAGGGAAAAAGATGTCTTTCCCATCCTTAATGTGTAAACTGCTATCCTTAGTGGGTAAACTGCTAGGGTAATACTTATTACTAAATCAAAATATGTTTCCAGTATTAGTGATGAGAGAAAGGTCCAAAACAAAACCCTCAAGAACTTAAATTTCTAGGAGCTTCTTGTTTAGGCAGTGAGAATATGGTACATGGCTCAATTCTCTTTTCTCTCAAAATGATAAAGAATTCAACCTAAAGGCATAAAAAATGCAGAGGTAGAAGAAAGACAGAGGGAAAAATGGTGGAATATTTATGAAGACAGCTATAAAGGAAAACTAATTATTTTGAAGAAAAAGGAAAGGAACAACACACAAAATTAAAATTCTGGCACTTGCCACTAACTGGTCTGACCAGCTGTCTTTAATTCTGTCATTTCTATCCCTTTTTTTTTTTTTTCTCCCCTGTCTTCTTCCCTCCCCGCCCAGTATCTCAGCTTTTTTCCCCTTGCATTTGCTCTGGATGTCTTGAAGATGATCATCATCCTCCAAGCTCTTTTCTCCTTCTCAAAAAGCCTTTTCTTTGCATTTCCTCATAACAACAAATCTACCACCCTCTTCATTCCATACTCACATCATTCTGTCTAAGCAAAATCTCACGCAGATGGATTTAGTGTAAGAGATTATAAACATCAGATGGAGGAACAGGAAGCTATTCTAGCCTGACATTTCAGACCAAATTTGATCACACTGCAGCCTGACTGAATAGATTTTAATCAATCAGCTTCGTCAGTGTTGAAATTTAAGTTCTTGTGTAATTGAATACCATTTCAGCTGATTTAAAAACAAAAAAGAATATATCATGCAGAAAATGAATGCTCTTTTTTAAATTTGTTTTTACACTATTTACATTGTATAGTGTTCGTCTACACTACTAAATAGACAAATCACACTTAAGCAGGAAGTGTTAAAATAATTTTCTGTTCACCTCCAAATATTTCTTAGATACGTGCACAGTGTCACCTTAAAGAAAAGGTAAATAGGCAAACATAGCTCTAAACTTTTAAACATACAGCTACACATTTCCACAGTTGCCTAAATATTGTATGTTATTTATATGATTCCTACATCCATACAGAAGCACAGTCTGTATAACTAGAGTCTGCATACTTATATTTTGTTTGAGCATTGTTTGATGGATAAGTCTGACAGATAAACTGCTCATTGAAATAGATTTTAAAAATATAAAAATATAAAAATATAAAAATAGTTCTTCAGGCATAATTGTATACAAACAAATATTTAAAAAAAATACCACCACAACCACTTATCTCAAGGGTCCACCACCATTAGGAAGAAAATTTTTCCTGAGATCCTGATGGTGATTTCCAGACTACATTTTCTCCATTGTGTAATGCATACATATTCAAAGAGTTTAAGGCAATGACAACTTTCTTGAAGATTTCTATGGTGGTAGGATTTTATGCTAAGAACAGAAATGGCATCTTCTAGGTCTGAAGCCATGGAAATTATATTACTGGGAATACATTCAAGGACTAAAAGGTATTTCCACTCCCTGGGATACAATAATAATGAAAACCTGTTATATAATACACACATACATATACCTCCCCCATGTAAGTAAAATATGTTGGCTTATTTATCTTTTCATATTATTGTATACACTTTGTATTTCAAGAAAGTCCAAATCAGTCCATTCTCTTCACTTTGATTATAATGACATCTCTGTTTACTCTCATAAATTAAATGGATTTTTTTTTTGCTTTTTGAAACAATTAGCTGAGGGGTCATTTTATTGTGAAAAGTGACAATGCTTTTCTTGTATTTATATTTTTTCCATATTTTCCTATTCTGCAGTATACTTTTCAAGAAGGCAGCTTCAGCTTTATTTCTAGAAAATTACAAAAGAAGACAATTCCATTGTTTGGTTTAAAAATCTAGTCCATTTCCTCAAATTTTTTAGTTATAAATACTGAAAATCAGAAATTGATTTGTCTTAAAAATCAACTACTGAAGAAAAATATTTCAAGATTATTACTAAATAGCTTGGGAGAAGGATGCAGAAATTATTTTTTTCTCTAAATAAAACAAGTTCATTCAGAACATTTCTATTTCTCCTTATATTTACTAATTCCATGTAAAACCATCCATATAATATTTTAAGTTGCCCCCGAGTTAAATCCTCTCTTTCAGAATACTAAATTCAAAAGTCAACAATGAGGTATGAAATGACGGAAAGTTTACCTACCTCATTGCAGTATGGCTAATGCTTTACCCTTCTTGTTTCTGACTGCTGCCTACTTGGCAAAGATCTGAAGGAGCTTTTTGCCCAACGTGAAGAACAAAAAGTTATTTGGTGCCGTTGATTAAAGTACACCAGACAACAAAGGACTGAAATGGACATTCTAATTACGGAGTCTCAATTCCTGCAATTGCAGACTAGCCTCTTTGACAGAGTGGTTCTAAGTCATAAACTATGCAATGCTTTCAGCTATGTAGCTGCAGGAATTTTTATCTACTTTCTCCTTGTGTGGGTTTTACCTATCATTAAAGTGTAAGTTTTCCAAGACAGGAGTAGCGCTCATATCTAGTTTTGCAGCAATGCACTCAGTATATAGGAAAAAAGCAACATGTATTAATCATGCCAAATTTCAAATATATATTATCCTTAAAATATTAAATAAAAATATGATTGTGAAATTTCAAGCAGAAAGTGAAAAAATGGTTTTTAAAATAAAAATAGATTCACAATTTTCAGCAATATTGTTTTGTTATTGATGGATTTGGATATTTCATCTGGAGGCAGGACTGTGACTAAGCAGGATATTAAAACTGAAGAGAAGTAGAAGGATCTCTTTGCACCTTTGCATATAAAGTGATAGGCAAACACGCAGAAGCCTTGTACTCTTAAATGCAATGAACATCTCTTTAAAACCTAGAGACCCTTCTSGGCTGACAGGCTGAGGATTGAATAATTCATTGATCTGCCCCTTTGCACTGGCCAGCAGGGTAATTTTTCTTCTCCTTTTTTACTGACATATGTGCTGCATCTTTAGAAAGAGCTGCCATATCAGAATACATTTTCCAGGAACAAATTCCTCCAGGAAAATCACATTCTCTATCCTCACTACCTGTTTTTTGCCTCTTGTGCAGCCAGTAGGTCAAAAAGCCTGCTGTAGTCCTTTGTGTTGAGTTGAGGATGAATCTCCTGATTAAGAAAATACAGTATCTACAAAAACAAAGTCTGAAGTTGATCTTTTAGTTTTCTAGGCTCTGTTTCCTAGCATAGACATAGGCAGGAGGCTAGTATCAACTGTCAGTTTTCCTTTCACTATTCAGAAAGATGGGGGGGGCAGAGTGGGGAGTGATGGGAACAGCTTTTCCACCATGCTAGTGGAGCACTCGTGTTGCATGTGACTAAGGTTAATGTATATCCGACAGAAAGTTCATATAGTCAAACAATCATCAAAGAGTACATTTATAATGTGGTCACAGATTGATTGGATTTTTTAAATACAAATTAATGATAATTGAAGCCCAGTCAAAGCAGAAGAAATGGTGATGTTTGTGGTTTGCCTTGGTCATATTACATCCCTGTCATTTTTCATCGGTCAAACTTAAGTGAATTGGAAATGTTTTAATAATATGAAATACCCAATGTGTGTACTGCTGAAAAACAAACAAAACTTTGTTTTCATGCCCAGGAAAGCAAAATGAAATCAAACAATGTCAAACCAGATTTGACTCACCTAATCCTTCCATAAGTAAACAACTTCTTTCTTCTGGATATTAGGAAAAATTTCTTCACTGAAAGGGTAGTCAGGCATTGGAACAGGCTGCCCAGGGAAGTGGTGGAGTCACCATCCCTGGAGGTGTTCAAAAAACGTGTGGATGAGGTGCTTCGGGACATGGTTTAGTGGGCATGGGTACTGGGTTGATGGTTGGACTTGATGATCTTAGAGGTCTTTTCCAACCTTAATGATTCTATGATTCTATGATTCTATGATTCTATGATTCTGGCTTCTAACTTTCTCAGTGGACTGAGTATATTTGCATTGACTAAGTTGAAGGAAGTCTGTGGTATACATATAAATTCAAAGAAACTACATTTTCCTTCTTCCTGTTCTTGATTTTTTTATACCTGAAATGCTTGTCTTTGCAGTGTAACAGTAAATAGGCAGAGGAAAACCTGATAGTGATTTCAGTACCAATTTCATAGTTCAACATTTACTTGAAAACTGCGCTCATGATCTAGTCACAAACTCAGAACTAAAATCAGAATTTCAATGGATTTCTAAAATATAGTGCCATCACTTTAATTTACCAACTCTCTGTTTCTTTTTGAAACTCTCCACAGACCACTTCACTCTCCACGTTTGACTATACTCCTAAAAATAGCAGCTGATCTTTAAGTTGTAAAAATATTTTACGTAAGGCGTTTCTTCAAAAATATCTTCTGCTAAAAAAATCAGTCTTTGTACTGCAAATCAGATTTGAGTTCAGACTGCTGTTGCTATTCAGAACTACTGCCAGATAGTTTCATCTCTCTGTATTTCACCCATCAAACATAAAATGCAGACAATAATACTTTTCCTCACTCAGGCAACTGTCATGAGGTTCCATGCATTTATGCTTGGGAATTGTTGCACTAAATTCACTTGGGTTTATTTTGAAGTGTAAAATAGCTGAGAGAATAGGATGCAAGTGAAAGACAGAAGGAATGAGAGTCTAAGTTCCTTACCTTTTTCTAAAATGAAAGTGAAAAACATAGGACGGCTGAGAACTGGGTTTATACTTAGGTCAGACTCTAAAAATGCTGTCCTTTTTCTGGACATGGAAAACTGCTGCATAACTGTGTAAAGCAATAGTGGTCTTAAACTTTTCAAAAAATAAATACATATCAGCCATGCTTTCCTTCTGTTTCCAGGTGTACAGCTGAATTGAACAAGGCACAATACCAAAAACATTAATAGTAACAAAAACATAACGGGCTGCTTTAATTGAACAAACAGACTGTTCTTTCCCATTTATTTTCAAAGGAGTCTTATTTCAGTCTCACTCTTGCTCCATCACAAGGTTCAGATCAGGCTGAACTGTGCAGTCTTTTGTGATCTTGCTGGGCTCATCCATTCAACTAGGACTGCTCTTTTGGCTACAGTTGTCTTGAGTTTTAGTTTGAAAAACAGCTGCCTCCAGGAAGGTTGAAAAAAGTTGGTTTAACATGACAATGACAGAGTTCACTTCTAGCAGAAATTTGTTCTAAGTTTTTTTTCTTGCTGTCTCTGTATATCTTTTATTTTACAGGAGTTAAAACCAGCACCACCACCAAACCCAAAGAGGCCAGTGTGCTTAGTTCTCCTCTTCACCTTCTCTGAGTCTCCCTTGCAAAGTAGTTCTACATTTGCAGCACGCTTTCTTCTCTTCTTATTTCAAATCTGTCTGTTCCTGGAAAGTAAACACAGCTTACACTCCTTCTATGATGAAAAATAATATATTTTGTGCCCCTACTATTAATTTGTAATGACTAATTGCAAACTAACGAMAACTAGAGCAAAATTGCAGTAAAATGGCAGACAGCCTCTGTAAACCTGAGACTCTCACTCAGTATCATGGTTAAAGCTTTGTCCGAACCATTCAACAGGAATTAAACTAAGGACAATGCTAGTGAATATAGTGATGATATCCAAAATTTGAATTAAAAAATCCCTGAACTGGAAATACTACTAAAATAACATTTTGTGTCTTCATTTACTTTGAGAATGATCTAATTTGTAAAGTAACACAGGAATTTCTTTTTACTATACTTCTGTATAAATGTGGATTGTAACGTGCAACATTGTCTTTCCTAAAAATCAGCCACTTAACAGCATTCTGACACATTCCTTTTCATTCATGCTCAAGATACTTTATGTTGAAGAGAAAAATATTAACAGACTCACCACTAGGATTCTTAACAACTTCCACACAGAAGAATTAATATCAGATCTACCAATTCACTTGTGTGACTATCTACAGTTGTTTTTTCCAGAATCCTTCTCTTTCATTTTTTTTTCATATTCTGTTTTACTTTATTAAAAAATGAATGTATTAATATGAAATCCTAAGGAAATTGAACATCACCAATGTGACACAAAGAGTTTAGTTTATTCAGAAGTAAATACTACCACCAAGCGAGGATGAGAGTGAGGATTTGTGCAGAGCTTCTTTGAATATAAACCCAAGAGTCATACTTAATTTCAGCATTAGCAGAGGCAGGAAAACTGTTCACTGACTTCAGGCTTTTCATGATACTGGAGGTATTTTGTAGTTGCATTGATGATTATCAATGGTGATGAACAAAATTAGTTGAAGTCAGTTATTTCCATCAGTGGTGTTTTGCCCTTCAGGTAATACCACTGCACTTCAAGATTGCAATGTATGTAGAAAAAAGAGAAAAATACAATAGATTATTTTCCAATAGATTCAATAATACATGACACATTATTCTTCCAATACAAGGATCTTCAAGAGCTTTGTGAATGTGATGTCTTTTCTTTATATTAACACATGCCTAGATCCTTCAAAGGCTAACAAAAAATTCAGTGAAGAAAATCAATCACATGATCACTAGCACTTAACTTTTGTTTCAGCCATCACCTCTTTCTAGCTTGGAGTGCTGATAAACTTATTTATATTTGGGATAGAGCCTCACAGATAATTTACATACAATAAAGTATAAATCGGTAGCAATAGTCTCAACGTGCCCCCCCCCACCCCCCTGCAAAAAGATATCCTACATGATTACATTTACAAGAAGGAAAAAAAAACAACAAACCTTTTCTCAAATCCGTCTATAAACACCTTTTCATCTCAAATCTGGAAATACTGCAGGTATAGAAATTATGTTAGTAAGTAAGTTAAATGTCAGTAGCAATTACATGGCACTGTGCCAGGACACATGATCATTATCCCAAAGAATTTATACCCATATAACCCTTTGTGCACTATCTGTACTTTGTATTAGCATGCCAACAAAAGGTTACCTCTGCCATGTACTCTACTCTCAGTGCAAGACTGACAAGTTTGGTGAATATGATTAAGTACAGGAAAAAAAACCAAAACAACACACCAAAACCAGGAATGCAATCCCCTTGGTGTCTTCCATTTCTGTGAGTGATTTTGACCTGTAGTACATCTTGCACAGCCAGCTGGACACTCTGAAAACCAGAAAGTAAATAAAGAGTTGTATAGATTTTATTAACTCCAGGTATATTGGTTTTCCATTCTTTCTTGGAAATAACGTGGCCTCACCAGGGTCAACCAGATTTTCATGCAGGCTATTTGGTTTATGAAGATGGAGGGTTAGTCTTATTTATCACATATGCACATATAGAATATGCACTTGTTTACATATATGTACGTATATACTTCTCCAGTTTTATAGCCAGCAAAGGTCTCAAAGATACTTAAATTAAGACACAAAAATAATCTTGTTGATTTCAGAATCAGTGTTACTACCTCACAAAAAACCATGTGCCATACAGACACAGCTATCTAATACAAATATTTCTTTTGTAATATTTTCCTCTTTGGTCAATGAGTGCCTATCGAATAGTATTTGTCTGCACAGTATTATCAAGTTTGATGAAATTACTCTTCAAAGCTAAACCGTTATCCAAGATTATTTTTCTTTTCCTCAATCTTCAATGCTTTCAACAGTTTTACTGATGGAGGAAGAAAAAAACACAACAGCAGAGCAATCATCCTAGTGTTCAGCTGAATAACAACCTGAAGAAGCTTAATTGTCTAGATATTAATTTTCTTAAATACAACTAGATCATGTTTCTTTTGCCTCTAAACTAACCAGCAAAAAACCACTTAGAATTCAGCTGGAATGAAATAGGAGTATTTGAAAGATGAAAAAAACACAACAAAACAAAGCAAAACAGGCCGATTCATTTTTAAATAGCTCACCCTCTTTACTTACAGATGAAAGCAAATTAAATCCATTTTGGTTTTTTGGCAAAGAGTCTTTATTTTCTTACCTAACATGATAAAACAAACATTTCCCATAAGCTGCATAGTCCTTTTTAGATTGGTCATTTCTCCACCATTCCATGGTTCAGTTATACAACTATACAATAAAGGCATTGTGGAAATTTATATAATAGGTAAACTTTGCAATATTAAAACCACTGAAATAGTTCACCCATTTCCTGTAATAATGAAATAAAATCTCCTTCCTTCTTTCAAAACAGTTGTGGATACTTGGCGACATTATGTCATGTTTCCTTCAGGAAAATAAAATAAAGAAAAAAATAAAGCCATTAAAAACATTACCTTAAAATCTTGCTGCCTAAATTGCAGTTGAAAGCCTTGTGTTTGCATAGAGAGTACTACAATAATAATAATAATTGAAAAAATAATGGGACACCAAAATCGGTACTTATTTATGTGATTATCCATTCAATACCTACAAATATCTGTGCTTCTGTATACGCACAGATGTAACTGATTTTTTTGTGTATTTTAATTTCCTGCCTCCTCCACTGGATATTAGGACTGCTGCCAATTCGAGAGTTTTTTTCTTCAGCCCAAGCTGCGGTGACTCATGCTGTAGGCTAGGTAAGCAGTCATCACACAAATCTGAACACCAAGATCAACCAGTGTGCTTGTCAGTCTTGCAGGTGCAAATTAGAAGGTTTTGAAAATGTAAATTTATATGTGAAGCTACAAAGCACTATAAAACTCCCAGCCTTCTTGTAGGTATCTCAGGATCTCCTATTTCAGTGCTATTTTCAATATTTCCCCGCCTATTTGAGCAGTGTTTCACGGTAATTTTTTCTCAAGATGTGAATTGTAATTTTCTGGATTCTTAAAATAATTTTCAGTTTTTCCACCTCTGTGTTGGCTCAACAGTCTTAGAAACAACTGTTTGTTGCTAAAATGTCTAATAACTTTCTACCTGATATGAAGAATTGTTTTGTGTTCAAGATCTCTTGTGAAGTACTTCATTATATTTCTTTCTTCTTCCTTTATATATAGTGATTTTTGTGTTATTATATTGTTATTAGCTATGTAGTTTGATAGCTCTATAAGAAGTCTCTTAAATCTTGATTGTCTAAGGGTCTGAATATCTTGGCTTACAGACTTACCATACTTGTTCTCTGTTTTTGTCATTTCAGTTATAATTGGAATTTTTTCCTCAAGAAGTTTTAAATACTTTCTATTTTCAGACCACTTATTTATTCTGAGCATTAAGTCCAATTTATATTAACTCTCAGTAAGCTCACGTATACTGATAGACATACGATAGAATTTGATAAGTATTTTAGGTTGTATTTGCTTAATTGATATAACTAAAAACTCTGTGATCATTCAAAACTTCTCAGGGTCAGGATGGTTTTGTATTAAAACAGGTTTTCTCCCAGATTGTTAGCAGGATTTCATTGTAACTAGAAGCAAGGCTTTTTTTTTAGCTGAAGTAAGATTTATTAAGTCTGCTTTAGTATGCTGGAACTGCTTTTTTCAAAGTCCTAATATTTCTGTTGATGGTATTCTCTCAGCCCTGAAGGCCAAGTAGGTTTTGAAGCAGACACAGAGAAACATGCRTTCAGGGATTTGATAAACCTACAGGTAAACCACTTACAGCTGTCATCAGCTATTTGTAGTGCAGTATTATCCCGTCCTTCTTGGCATTCAGTGAGATATCCTGTTTTGGGACATATTGCTCAACATAGCTCGTTGTTGGATATTTGATTCTTAAAACAGAAAGGAAGAATAGAAATAAAAAAGCATTTCTGTGTCACATATCAATACATTCCTTTTTGGTTGCATGTTTTTAACATTTAGCTACATTGCCTCTATTTAATTACTTTACTTGAAAATACCTATTTTCAAGTATGTGTATACACACCTGATTTAGATTCTGGTTAATGCAGAAATACCTCACTTGAGAGAACAAAAAATAAACAGTATGGTTGTATGTACAATATATTAAAGATTTTATGGACCATTGGTTTTTAACTGTCCTATGTGGTTCATTAACCTTTAAGTTGCAGTCTGTGCAATCCACATAGGTAGATAAAATACCAAAATACAATTTCAAGATGGCTTTTGCCCTTAAGTGCGCAAATAATTGGAACAAACTTTTTTTTTTTAACTGTAAAACTATTTTTGCTAACAACAGAAAGATATTATGACTACTAAGTTCCTAGCAAGGCTGCTAGATATCTTAGGAAGTGTTTAGGAGGTTATTAACAATCAGGCCTTGAAAATTAATATCTTGTAATTTTTATAATATACAAGTGTAATTTCATTTTTCAATTTACTTTTGTTTAAAAAATAGTACAAAACTCAGTACTATGTAACAAACATAACTTACTCTTCTGTTGACTTTTACTGCATTCTCACAGTAGAAGACAGAAGTGTGACATGCCTTGAAGATGCCTGCAAAGAGAATTTAGAACAGTAGTAAAATGGGAAAACAGACACTCAGAATGATCAGTGGATTAACTTACAAATGTCTTTTGTTATGAGAAGAATAGAGGAAACAAAATAACAATAATATTAATAAAACATGAACAGAATTTGTATTAAAAACCCAAGAAGGTTAATACTTCATAATATGGAGCAGTGTGTAAGAGAAGAAAATCTATTTTCTTCCAATACGCTTGTGGTTTTTCTCCTGTATTTCTTTCAGTCTATCACATTTGCATAACATCAGATCACAGTCAGAGAACTCACGAACAATGCAAGTCTTATTCCAGGGTGGGAGAAATGCAGTTGCTTAGGTATCAGCCCTTCGGAAAAGGTTCCAATAACATAAAGTCAAATGTACTCTTTCCCTCACCTTTATGAAGTATATATCTACTAAAATAGATCAGAGTAGAGTAAGTTCTGCATGGCTGCGTGATTTGGCTTCAGACCCAATTCTTTAACATCAATTTTGTAAAAGATACCAGAATACAACTTCTGCAGATAAATAGGGTATTTTTACTTTATCCTTGAATGCTTTAATGAATTTGCATTAGCAGTATTATTAGACTGAGGGGAAAAAGTAACTCTTCACCTACTAGAACTCCAGTGCAATGGCTGAGTATCCCCTGGAGGCCAATAGGCTCCTTTGAACTCAGAGCTTCTGGACAAGACAGAGGCACAGATGATTAGTGTTTCTGACCACTGCTCTAATGAGGGATCCCTTAAGTTCATTTTCAAGGCCTGCACTGTCTGTATCATTGGATTTAGTCTGCAGTAAAACTTAGCTGTGCATATATCTGAGAACTGCCTGGAGAACTAGCCTCCGTTAATGTAAAAAGATAATGACAAAAAAACTTCATTAAGATTTAGCCAGGATTACTAGAAGACAACAGACACCTTGAGGTAGAAAACCTTGTTGTACTATCAGAAAACAAGCTGAACAATGTTGCATTTACATTACAGTGAGTTTGCAGCACTGAAGCTGTTGCTACGTATTTGTCTTACTGTTATTTCAGTAGAAAATGGCTTTCAGCCACCTGCTTCACATAGATAGAAAAGAGAGAGAAAGCAAGTTGCAGCAATAACTTGTTTTATTTCTGGAAATCTCATGTTATGATCTTTTCTCCTTACTAACTAGGCTTCCAGGATCGCATCCAGACTACAGTGGATGACTGAAGAAGATGGAGAGTGAAGCAATCATTAAGTGGTCTGAAGCCATCAGTTGGAGGAG
Source organism: Oceanodroma leucorhoa (assembly GCA_030449065.1). Lineage (NCBI taxonomy): Eukaryota > Metazoa > Chordata > Aves > Procellariiformes > Oceanodroma > Oceanodroma leucorhoa. The sequence continues at coordinate 1,133,815 of JASVER010000180.1, forward strand.
AGGTGATACATGAGGAGCTCTATATTTGGATTTATACCCAACAAACAAGGCATTTGCTGCCTTTCTCCTGAAGAAAGTTGTGCTGCCAAGTATACCTGTCATTCATTTTTATTTCAGAAAGAAACATAATCTTGGCCTCCATATGTGTAAAGCCACGAAATCACAGTCAGAAGGCTGAGAATCATTTGTTATATTATATATAGAGAACTCATATTTGAACCTCAGAGAATAGCTTGTGTTTTATATCACCATGCATACAGATAAGCACAGCTTAAAAGAATGAATGTGCCTCAAACATCTACAACCCTCTAAAATCGCCTACCTGCTCAGAGAGGAGATATTAGCTACCTAACAGAAGTTTTCATGCTTGAGTACAAACTCTGAATAAAACCTGATACTGAAACACATGGAATAAGGTTTCTATTAATGAGACCAACCCAATTTTAACATGATCCAAGTGGAAGAAACTATCAGCTTCAGTAGCTTTGAATCAACTTAACGTTGTTAATACAAGTGAGAGGATTTATGAAACTATATAAGGGGAAAATGAAGTGTGTCCTTTTTCAACAGTTGCGAGCCACAGGAAGGTCAACCACTTCTAACCCCTCAGATTGGCAAGAGGAATGAATGATTATAGGCCTGTGATAACAGGGTCACAGAGAGATGGAGCAACATTAACTATCCTTGGATCAACCTCTGGTATAAAATAGAGAACAAGCAGACTGTGGAGAAGCCAACTACTCCAATGTGTAAAATTCTGGTGAGATGTTAAGAAAAAGCTTTCATAAAGAGGGTGTTCAAACACTGTGGAAGGTTGCCCAGAGATGTTATGGAATCTCCATCGTTGGAGACATTCAGAACTCAACTGAACTTGTCCTCAGAAGGTTGATCTAAACTGACCACACTTGGTGCCGGAGCAGACAACATGAACCATTCCTTCCCAACCTAAAACTACTCTGAACCATGTGAGACTAACTTTCTTTTTTTTCCCCAATATATCTCAAAAAATAGTCTATTTTAAGAAAAATCTTATCACTGTAATTCAGTTTGGTCTGATATCCTGCATGGTGTCTTTTGAAAAAAAAAACCACCAAACTACACTAGGGAGTATAGAGAGCATACTGTATGAGTATCTCAGCTGCTGGAGCTTTTTTTTTCCCATGCATTTTCCATCTTCATTGACTGAAACAAATGACATAAAAACTGACCACTGGATGCAAGTAAGGAACTTCAAGAGACACTTTCACAGCTTTTACAATCAAAATGCACCTTTAGGATCATATAGTCAGCTTAATTGCCTATTACATGCTGCAGCACCTTATCTAGCAGTTTCTGTATGAAGCTCGTAATAGTTTTAAGCTGTAGTTCACGAAATAGTCTTTAAAAAAAAATCTATAGTATGTTCTAAGGCATTTGTTCCAGTGGTTAATTGTCCCGTCTGCCAAAAATCTCCACTTTATGTCTATTTATATGGCATCTTACTTCCATTTCCAACCTGTCAATCTCACTGAGCCTTTTCCCTAGATTAGAGTCATCTACCATCAGAAACTTTCTCCCAGTATATCTCTGGCAGCCATGATCAARCTAGCTATGATAGTGATATTATTGGGTGCAAAAAAATGAGTTGGTCTCCTTTATTCTATCATTTTCACATTTCCTTGACTTTGAATTATTACTGTAGTATTCAGCCTCTTGTCTGCAGAGTGGATCCTGGTAGCAGAATTACAGTAACAGTCTTACTCATATATAGTTAGTACAATTCTACTGCTCTGACTTGATATTCCTCTGTTGATTCAACCTGCTTGGAACTCATATTTGTTTTTCATGACATCAAAACAGGTAACTATGCCTACAAGTATGGCATTGTGTTTAGATTTTCTCAAGCGTTAAAACTCTTGTTGACATGAGCCTATCCAATTAAATATCTTGTTACCTCAAAAATCCTCTCTCTCAGTTACAGTTCCACCATTTTTAGAAGCCACAATCCCATACTTTCATAGAATCATAGAATAGTTTGGATTGGAAAGGACCTTTAAAGGTCACCTAGTCCAACCTCCCCTGCCATCTTCAACTAGATCAGGTTGCTCAGAGCCCCATCCAACCTGACCTTGAATGTTTCCAGAGATGGGGCATCTAYCACCTCCCTGGGCAACCTGTGCCAGGGTTTCACCACCCTCATTGTAAAAAATGTCTTCCTTATATCTAGTCTAAATCTATCCTCTTTTGTTTTAAAACCGTTCCCCCTTGTCCTGTGCAACAGGCCCTGCTAAAAAGTCTGTCCCCATCTTTCTTATAAGGCCCCTGTAAGTACTGAAAGGCTGCAATAAGGTGTCCCTGAAGCCTTCTCTTCTCCAGTCTGAACAAGCCCAACTCTGTCACCCGTTCCTCATAGGAGAGGCGTTCCATCCCCCTGATCATTTTCGTGGCCCTCCTCTGGACCCGCTCCAACAGGTCCATGTCTTTCTTGTGCTGAGGGCTCCAGAGCTGGACGCAGTACTCCAGGTGGGGTCTCGCCGGAGCAGAGTAAAGGGGCAGAATCACCTCCCTCGACCTGCTGGCCACACTTCTTTTGATGCAGCCCAGGATATGGTTGGCCTTCTGGGCTGCAAGCACACACTGCTGGCTCATGTCCAGCTTTTYGTCCACCAGTACCCCCGAGTCCTTCTTGGCGGGGCTGCTCTCAATCCCTTCATCCCCCAGCCAGTATTGATACTGGGGGTTACCCCGACCCAGGTGCAGGACCCTGCACTTGGCCTTGTTGAACCTCATGAGGTTCACATGGGCCCACTTCTTGAGCTTGTCCAGGTCCCTCTGGATGGCATCCTGCCTCTCAGGCATGTCRAYCRCASCACTCAACTTGGTGTCATCTGCAGACTTGCTGAAGGTGCACTCGATCCCACTGTCTATGTCCCTGATGAAGATATTAAGCAGTACCAGTCACAATACGGACCCCTGTGGGAAACCACTTGTCTCCGATCTCCATCTGGACATTGAGCTGTTGATCACTACCCTCTGCATGTGACTATCCAACCAATTCCTCACCCACTGGACAATCCACCCATTGAATCCATTTTCTTCTAGATAACTGAGGAAGACTCAAATGCAAACAATACATTTCCAAGTGAAATTCCACTGAAATACTAAGTTAGATGTGATCTGCCAGTTAAAATGCTTTGCAGTACACCCTCCAACAGAGTCTATACAGATAAGCCAAATAGTTTGCAGAAGTACAAGAGTATTTCACCGATATTATTGCCTTCATCCAAACTTTCCACTTCAATGCATAATATGAAATTTGTGTAATAACACTTGCATTCCATTATGTCTGATTTTGGTTCTGTTACCATCTTTCAATTAATTACTAATCCTAAAACATCTTAGGGATTTAGTGCACAAGTTAGGATCTAAAACTTGCATTATAGCCTGTTTGGTATCCTTCCCATGCCCAAACACTTGAGACTCCTGAAGTTCATGGACACCTCAGGTTTTTTATGTTAACTTCCTGAGACACTTATAATTCTCCTGCTGGGCATACTCAGAAAAATACCAGGCTTGACAGTGATGAGCCACTCAGTCACTATCATACGTCTAAGCCTCCCGGGTATTCACACACTGTGCATTATTTTTTTGCCACAGGGATTTGATGCCGCCAACATGTGCTAAGAATGGCTACCAGGTTTGCCATTAGGAGCATTCAGTAGCAACTACTCTCTTGAAAACAAAAAGAAAGGTGGTGAGAGAGCCAGTCATATCATTTGAGCTTTATCTATTAATTTAACTGTTAGCAAGTACAAATTTAAAACTATAACTGGAATATACATGTCTATATGGCTAAAACATACAAGTCCAAGGAGTGATTTCTACAACTGAATCTCTCTCCACACTGAGAGACTATATCATACCCTGGCTTTGTCTAAGGGCTCTCCACTAGCTTTCTTCAAGACAAATCTCATGAATGATTTGAAGGAATTCTGCTCATGGAACCATTCACTATAGACAGCATGGATGACTGAACACTTTTTTTTTGTGACTGACTTGTCCTCTAGTACTACTCTAGCACACCTTATAACTTCCCCCTCCACCTCATGCCATATCCTTGACAAATGGAAGAGGGGTTAAATATGTATCATATCTTAGAAGCATATCTACAATGTGCTGCCTACTCTGGAAAAATAAATCGGTACTAGGTGACCAGTCATCTCTACAACCAAAAGCTTTCCACCACACCAAAGGAGCAGCAAAGATAATTTACTTTTCAGTAGTACCCTAGTAAATCATGCAACAAGTCACTACTCCTTCAGAACATACTGCAATGACAATCAACATTGCAGCTTGCACAGACCTCCCTCAATCAGGAATGTTCCTGCCATACATGTCCACAAAGGGGTGTGTGATCCTCCCTGAATCCATCTGAGGGCTCATAAGCTGCTGCATAGAAGAGAAACACTTTCTTCCATGCACTGCTGGAACTAAAGATGTGCTCTTAAGAATGGATTTTGATTGTCTCACATGGCAAATGCCCATGACATATCCTCCCCACAAACTCCCCAATGCCCCTAATGTCCTGAACCTTCAGCATCAGCTCCACTCACATGACTACCCATGAAGTAGCAGCCCTCCCCACCCCTTAGTTGCTTGGCTCCTCGTGAACAAATAGAGTTCAGGTCACAGGCGGTCAGCTTCAAGGTTTTTCTGCAGCTTTGAATTTGTAGCAAGACACTGGCTTTCGTGACCATCCGGTGAACACCCACTCAGTATTGGGCACCCCACATGCAACACTTTAGAGGGTTATGCTTCAGCAGAAGCAGCATGTAACTATCTCTGTAATACTGGTAATGCATATAATTGCTACATCTCTGGGCAGCAACATGGCACAGCAAATGGGGATGGCATCTTAAAGGCATTGTCTAATATACAGGTGGATAGGACTCACAGCCCCTACACAGCAGGCTGCAGAAGACATGGCAAAGAAGTGTGATGACCACAGTGACCTTACAGTATGTAGTGTCCACACTGACCCTCTTGCAGACCCAAAAGTACAGTGCTGCCAAGCTAAGCCTGTCTCTAGACCTGGACCTGTCCTCAGAGAACTGTCAGCCCTTAACATTTTGGCGACATTCACCAAAATGTGCCCAGAGCACACCTCCAGGCAGCCTGCCCAGGACATTGTCTGCAAAAGGAACCCCTCAGATGCCTGCAACTTTATAGGTAATTTTCCTTTGGGATGTAGGTGGTTGTAGATCCCTAACAGGTGTGTCTCCAGATCATACCAAGGACTGTTATATCTTTGTTGGATTACTTTCCTTCATCGAAAATGCCACAGCCAGTGTACACCACTGCAGAAGCAGAGCTGACAGACTGGGCTGTGCAGAGCAGTACAAGGCTAGATGCAGGCAAGTCCATGCCATTCTGTTTACAATTATAAGGAGATGACCATTTTCTGGTCCACCACAAAAGCCTGCATTTGTTGTTTCTAGGGCAAACGTAACAGGGTTTACTGAATGAATAGAAAACAAGGAGGCAAGAAAGTCAGTTCCCTTTTGTTCCCGGAACACCTCCGGTATCATAGTACCTCTTTAGGTACTACCAGCTCCTCTGTACTCTGTGGCTGGCTATGCCTTGAGCACTGCCCCTGACGTGATAAGGAAGAGATACACTCATTTGTGTACCATGTAACAGTTCCTTTTTTGCCCCCTCCCTCTTGAACCAGATGTGTTAGTTAACATATTTCTCTTTTTATTTCCCTCTAATCAATAGGGATTTGGCTGGATACTGACTAGTCAATACTGATGATGTTGATGTCTGGGCTGGTTCTCTAGATGCAGACTGCAAGAGTTCATGGCCCATGCAAAATGTGAGTTTTCTCAGAATGGTCATGTGATTTTCAGCCAGAGCAGTGAGATGGCTCTGTTACAGTCGAGAGTGCCACTATCAGTGTGAGGTGATACACTCACAATGCAAGGTGATATCCACCCTGAGGAGAAGACAACTTGCCTCAGTAGAGCGGCAAAGAGGTTCAAAGATTCTGCTGTCAGATGTGGTGCCAGTGATGACATCCATGAATCATTCCTGGTTGTCTACTAGGACTTTCTTGATGATCTGGCATGAGCCATTATAGAGAGCCATCACATGGGTTCCAGTAAGGAGATGTGAATACCATCAAAGGTGTCAAAGTGGTGGGGGAGATTACTGCTGAAAACCAGTCCTCATTGACTTGGAAAATGTTGCTGATTTAACCCATGAATAGACAATGATCTCACTGGTTTTTGTCACAATCACGAAAGTGCTGATCTCAAACTGATTCCACACTGACCAACTAAAGTCAGGCCTAACGAAGTTCTAGAACACAGTGAAAGCCTCTTCCTGAAGTCTGAACTGCATGGAGAGTGTCAGTCCCTTGCAGAGGACATCAAAGTTGGCCATCTGCACCTAAAAGCCCCTGCTATTTGTCTCTGGTGCATGACACTGTGTCTGCTCTACAAAGTTATGATCTCCTGTGTCCAAAATCTCCCTTTCATTATTAAAAGTCTGAAGTGGATTTCAAATAAGACAGCTTTTCAACCAATATCATTGTCCTTAACCACTGCTCTGGTAGTAATCTTGCCAACATCCTGCAGTTCCTGGGAGAAGTCCACCCTCTACCTGCTCTGCTGTCCAGGGTAGGTAGTGGCCTGCTGGGCTCCACTCTAAAGGAGGCCTATGAGCAGGCCAGAGGTAGCATCAAAAGCTGTCTCTGTTATGAATATTAGCAGCAAATGTAGAGGTGACAAAAATGACAGAAGTGACAAAAATGACAAAAGTACCAGCACCAATCTGCTACATGAGGAACTAAATGGAGATTAAGAAGGCAATATATTCTTTGTGGATCCTGACTATCCTCTGCATGCTGCACGAAAGCTGCATGTGATGCAACCTGTGCCCACATAGATACAAAGTCCGTGTGATATCCACTGAGCCATAAATGCAGCCAGACTGCTTTGGAGGAAAGGAAGGTGAAAGAGATCTTACAGATGTGAGTTCAAGCCACTCATTGGCCTTGGGAGCCCGGAATCCTTTTCTGAGCCTATTTTATAAAGCAGTATAGGCCTAGCCAAAGCTTCCTTTGCTGGAAACAGTAAACAAAGGTATCCTTCCATAAGGAATAAAGCTTTATAATTACTGTAGAAATTACTCTGAGGTCAAGTTGCTTGTCTCATCTTTGCATAAAATGATGACGGGACAATTGGGCAATTAGAAGAGAGAAAATTGTATAAAATGGTATCTTAATGGTTAGGATGTTCACCAAAAAGGAGGAGACCCATAATACAAGCTTCTCTCCAGAAGTCATTTGTAACTTTGACAAAAAACTGTCATTACATAAAACAAGCACACAGTTTGGGAAGTAGTCATATATTGCCACCAAACTCTTATTGTAGTCACTTCTTCTCCAAGCGTGATTTAAAAATGAAACTCCACTTTCCCAGGTCTTGAAAAATAAGTCAAAAAGTACGCCAAACGCCACAGGCACTATTTTAGTGGAATCTGAGGCATTTTCCGATGGTGTTGGGTAGAACCTTGATGTGCCAGAGGATTTAAGACATGTTGCTGAGATGAACAGTTCCTATTGGCTAATTTTAGGCAGCTAATCATTCAGACTTAAGGCTTTTCTGATTTTTATTCTGAGGTGACTGATCTGTGCTTTTGCTCTAGAGAGCTTAGTTGCCTTATTCAGAGCTGCCAGAGTCATAATGTGATCCAGGTGCCTACATACTTAATGGATAGAGAACTATGTCTCATTTCCTTGATATTGCTGGGTATCAACTTTATCGGCTTGTAGGTATTACAATTTTTTTAATACTGACACATTAKCTTTTCCTTTTATGTATGTTTTTAAATACCAAAATAGAATATTTATGTAATATTTTGAGTTTTTCTGCATTTTGCTTAGTCATGTTAGTACTTTTAGCTAGCATCAAATTTTACTGTTGCAGATTTTACATTTTATTTGTTCAGAGTAAATTTACAAAATTCCTTCTTAATATTCTTAACTCTAAATGAGACAGGCTGTGGTGATACTACAATGTTCCTAAGCAGTTTTCTGTTTCCGGGTTTTTTGTTCTTTTCTATCTGCTTCTCCATTTTCTGTGTATTATATGTTAGAGTTTTGAAAAAATTATTTTTATTGCCATTTTCACGTCTCCTTTTAACTGAAGTGATTATTTTACTGAAGTAGTCTTTCATGAGCATAGAATTGTGGGAGGTTTTGACATTTCATAAAGTATTCTTAAATAATTCCCAATCATAATTCATGCTTTTATGTTTCAGTATTTCCTCCCACTTGATTTCGCCCATATCTGTTTTCAACTGTGTGAAATTGCCCTTTTCAAAGAATCAGGTCTATGTTTTAACTGGTCAGGATATTGCTTTGCTACTATTCATTTTCAGTCTGAATTCAATCTATTGTCTCAAAAGATTGCCCTTTAGCAGAGATTGAAACTGTAGAGAGTAAGCAAGTACTCTTTAGAATGATGTAATGTGTAATATTTCATATGCTGTGATCATAGTGCAAGTTGGTTCTTAGGGGCATGTTCTTTCAGTCACCACAAAATAGCATTGCACTCAATTGTCAGTTAACAATTTGTTTATGATAACTATATTGGCAAAAGGCATAGATTTTGAATATGTAAACATGAAGTGTACAGTTTGGAGGYGCTTGTATTTAACTGATGCCTAACTCATACAGTTGACTAATGAGCTTTAATTAGGAAATCCTGAACACCTTGCATTGACCCTGTGAAACTTAATAGCGTTTATTTTTTTTTTAAATCCACCGTGTCCTGAGGTTTTAGAGAGAGCCTAGGAAGTGGGAAATCTGTGTGCATAATACAAAATTTAAATAACTCATTCATGCAAATATTTAAATTTCTTTTGCCAAAGGTTCTTTCTACTTTAAAATCTCACCTTATAGTTCTGTCTATACAGTTTAAATAAGAAATAATTTGAGTGTCTGACCTCTTTATCTCCATTCACCTCATGCTCTTTTGGTTCTTGAATAATGTTAATACAAGTCTGAACCCTCTGTTTCAGACAAAGATAAAATGGAAATCCTGCTATAACTCAGTTCCTGGGGACACATGGTGGAAGACTAGGTATGGAAGGCAGTAATATCTACATCTGGAGGACCATGCGGTAGCTGAGCTGCCACAGTGGCAATGGTGTTACAGGTGGCACAAAAGCACAAGACAGACAGTCCCATGGACAGGTCTTTGGGCCTCCTCAGCTTTTGTGATGGCCATTTCTGTGGAGGACCGAGCTGTCCCACTGTCTCTGCTTATGGATGATCAAGGACAATTTTGGTGTCAAAGGACCTGAGGCCATCAGCCTTTTTCCCTTTTTACCTCCATTTCAATGACTGAACAAGTCTAACATTGCTTCACCAACCACCATCCATAAGGGACAAATGGCTTGGCAGGCTGAGACTTGGCAGCCATTTAGGCAGGACCTTGAACGAAGTAAAAAGCTATTGATATCTTTTAGGGGTGGAATGAGGAGGAGAGAAAATGAGAACTGAAAGAAATCCAACATTTCATTATTGTACAGAATATCTTAATTGATTTGTATTTAACTTTATTACAACCCAGTTGTATCACCATGTAAAGTGCTAGATGCATACCTTCTTCATAGGCCTCCTCCAGCAGGGAGGGGATGGCATCCTGGACACAGGCAATTTCCCAGGTGCTCTGGCAGCTGGAAGAGGATGAGTTGAGGTGTGGGGAGCGAACAAGGCACACATTCATAGTCACTGGTATCGTTCTTTTGAAGCTCATCCACACYAGCTGAAAACCTGATACAAAGCTAGTTATGCTGCCAAAAAAAATAATTTGCAGTTAAAACCTTTTTTTCCCTTCTCTGAACCAGAAGAGCTGTACACRCACAGATAAATGTTCCTGATTAAACCTGCACAGTGCATACACACGTTTTGCTCATGCTGACATAGTCTAGTTTATAGAGAAGATTCACTTACATGATCTAATCTCAACTTTATAGAATTATTTAAATTAGACATGTGGTCTAACTGGAAACAAGCCTTAAGTGCTATGCATGTAAGCTGTTGTCTTGTCATCTGCTAATTATATTCACTTACACCTAACAAATAAAATTAGGTTATTCCAAGACTTACTATCACAATTAATTTTCACATTGTAAAGATAATTTCACAGAATTTGAACAATTCTAATAATTCAGAAGCTGAATACTACAAGATTTATCCTAATTAAATATATGTCAGTGGAAATTAATTAACTTACAACTTGAATTTATGTATTGGATTATGAACCATATTTAAAATAAAAATTTTCAAGTTGAATTAGTTTTGTGTCTGAACATGCAAACACTTGGGCATGGCAATTTCAAACAGAAACTTTATTTTCAATGTGCAACTGGAAAAGTTACACTTTATAGTTCCCAGTGTATATAAAAAAAGAAAGAGGCTGGTGAATATTGTTATATATTGATGTTGTCTGAAGAGACATCTAGATCAASATAGGATGCCTTTGAAGTCTTTGCCAATGACAAGGTTTGTAGAGTTGGAAGAAATGTGTATTATTTTTACGTATTTTGGTATCACTGATTCTTGTATGCTCCCCACTAAACCTTAAAAGTGTCCTTGTGGGTTTACACATATATAAGGAATAAAGAACTTACTTTTCCAAAACTTCACTACACACGTATACATAAAAGACTGCTTTTCTTTTCTATGATGTTGTTTACCTTGCATATGTATGAGAGCGCTACATTAAATGAAATCTAATTCTCGCATTCATTTTGAAAAAGCAGCTRAGCAACTAAACTATTAAATCAGAACTTAATACTGACTTTCTCCCTCTAAAAATCCTAAGTCCTTCTGAAAATGAACAAAATATATTTTTCAGAGATACAGGAGTAGGAAATTTGATATGAACAATGCCAAACAAAGAAAAACATCCATCACATATAGAAATCAGAATGACTACAAATTAGTCTGATTCCATGATAGCAACTGAAATGAAAAGGTGGAAAGGAAGGGGGTAGAGAGAAAATAATTTTCTAAAGCTGATCCCAGTTGAAGTTGTAGAAGACGACTTTTGTACAAAGGTATTATAAAGAGTGAACACTACTGAACTGTATAAGAAACAAAACTTTGATATCGTTGTTTTGCTTATTAACACTCTAATTAAAATATTAATGCAGGGTTATATGTTGATTGTGTTTCAATAGTGTCAAATCCTGACATTATGTTTTGCATATACATGAAAAATAAATAAAAGCCAGTTCCAAAATCTGAACCTAAAATTCTAATTCAAAGTAGGTTATTGTTAGCGCATTCATCACACCAAGAATGAAGGAATTAAATCAACAACTGTTGGCAATGCATGAACTGGTAAAGAACATAGTTTATCCTCCCACTATTCTGAAGTACTAAAAGATAATGAAAGCGGTAAACACATATTTGTACCACTAACAGAGTATGGCAGAATATGCATATATGAATAGCTCAAGTGACTAGAAAAATGCCATTTTATATAGTCACAACTTGAGAGTTTAATTCTTGCTTTTTTGAATGAGAGAGTTTCTTATGATAACTTATTAACAAGCATACATTTTGGTGGAGCTGGAAACAAGAAATATGATTGTGTTTCTTTGCAGATTATTAGTATTTATTGTAAGCCTAAGAAGTCTTCTATTGGAAAAATAAACCATCCTCTTCATTCCAAATAAGTTTGGACATCTTTGTTTGCATGTTGCTGATATGTCCTTTTCTAAATTATCGTTGTTTTTATGCAGAATGGTCCACATTTGAAATTAACATATGATGAATAACTATGCTCATATACAGAACAGCATAGGTTCTGTGAAATAGTTCTTGGGTTACAGATAATGACACTCAGGATGGAGTTTACAGTTTGGTATCCTACCTTGGGCTAAGAGGCAAACTTTCATCAGAGGAAAAAAAGGGATCTGTTCAAATAGCAGTTTTCTTCTCAATTTTCTCTACCTAAGTTATCAGAGTCTACGAAGAAAGGCTATTCTAAACTTGTGGCAGCCCAGCTAAAAAAGCTGATTCCTCCAACTCTATCTAACCCTATCTGTGAGGGAGACAGATGACTCGATTAAAGTGAAGACCCGTTAGACTGAGAAGACAGTTGAAGTGAAAGACATCTTATGTTTTCTTGACCATGAACTAAGGATGTTTAGCAGACTTTTACACTGATCAGCAGTGACTAGAATGCACCCTAAAACTTGATGGTTATCAAAGATGTACCAAGCTACTCTTTTCTGTGGGGAAATTATTCCAAGTGTGGGCAAATGTCATTTTTTGGGCAGGGACTAGAGCCAGAGTAGCACCAGATGGGTGGTCTTTGAGATTACTAATACAGTCAATGTGAGTAGAGTTCCTAATAACTAGCTTTCTGGGGACTCTGTAGTGGGTCTGGTGGATCAGATACATATTGACTGACAGCTCTTATTTTTTAGAGTTATATATACATAAGGGTATGCAGACACACATATATATGTATATAGGCACAGTGTTCTGTTTTCTTTTGTCTTTTTCTCTTTTTTTCTCTAGTAGAGATTTGGAAAAAAAAAAAAAGAAACAAGGAAAAGTGACTAGTAATTGTACAGATATGGTCTCATAACTGTTGCAGATTGATACCATGTACTTCAGATTGTGGCTTTACTGCTACTACCAGTGCAGCGCAGAGGAATTCCAGTTTTATTACAGTAAAAAGAAACATCATTTTAAATTAGGGCCCAACCTCCTGAAAGGGCCTCAACCTAGCCTCTCAAAGTAGATGTGCTCCGTGTCTGCATTTTATCAATCTGCAAACAGAAAAAAGTCATTGATGTAAGAAAATAGCCACTGGTGACTGATATAAACTATAATTACTCTATAATCTCTATGAAACTAAGATAGAAATAAAGCTTATCGTTTTAAGCACAAATTATAGAAAAAAGATTAGACTAATTCAAGGCCAATGAAAATGCTGTTTTTTGAAAACTGAGCTGTAATAGGAACAAATCAATCTGTTTCCAGTAGTTCTCACAKTAAGCAGACTATGTATTCTGTTTTTAAGGAGAAAGTGAGCCCTGCACAGAATGCTGAAAGAAAGCTGAAAAAAAAAAAATAATCAAACAGCAAAGACAGAAGAGCTTCAGAAAATATTAATTTTTGTGATTAATGTTTAAAAAAGGGAGTGACAAAAACCATTCYATAGATCAAATGTACTCCTAATGACACTTGGGAAAGTACTTTTGAAGAGCTTTTCTTCTGATTGCGCTTAACAACACCAACATGTTMAAGTATGTAGTTCTTCTCTAATTTCTACCTGTCCTTCAGTCATGCAGAATGATGGATACCTACAGATATATCAGAAAGACTGAATCCATTCTTGATCCCTTGAGAGTTGCCTTAGATAAAATGCTAGAGACACAAGTAATGATGAGGCATGGGAACTTTTTCAATTTAAACTAGGGCTTTTGTTGTTGTTGTTCTTTGTTTGTGCCTTAATGTTCATATTGCACAATATTTTCTCGACACACTCCACAGCCAAAACTCAGTCAATAACTTTTACAACACAGAAAACAGGAGTTTCTGAATATTTCACGCAAAAGCAGGAAATTATTCTTCCCTTACCTTCTTACTTATAGTCACTTTTTTTTTTTTTAATTCTAACATGTTGTCATTGACATCCATGGAGATGTCTGAAAAATTCTTAACAGGAACCTCCATATTAACTCTGATGAATGAAAAAAATCATGTAGCTTTCTGCAAGAATTTGCATGATTCAAAATTTGCTTCTTTGTGGCTGAATCCACTTAATATAAATACGTTTCCTCCCTTCTCCAGTCTTCTTTTCCCTTGCGCCATAGTGCATAGATGAACAGCAAGCATAACCTTCCCTTTTGTATAGTGCTGATTGCAATATCGCTTTGCATTAAGACACTACCTTCCAGGAACAAAGTTAGAGCGCTCTACAAGCTTATATAACAATATTACCAAATATTCATGCAATTAAGAACCTTAGGAGACTTCACATTTATAGAAAAACTTGGCAAAGACTCCAACAGTGCTATCGTTGCTTAGTTAGCAATGTAACAGAACAAGGAAAGGACAGTAACTTGTTTTGCTGCTAAAAACTAGTCATCCATAGTGGATAGTTACTAGCAAAAAGATAATCATATTAACTTCATATATTATGCTTGAGGGGTTCATCTTCACCTTCTATGGCAGGAGTGTAAAATTAATTTTAATTTAGACAATGATGTATACACAAAACCTGATGAAGGGTACCAATTTTATGTCTTTAATCCCACATTTCAAGAATTGATATAATTTTTCATTGCTCTTATATTTTCTGATTTCTTGGTGGTTTCCTGGTGAATAAATATTTGCAACATGCAGTTTTAGACACCAGTTTAGGCACCAAAATCAGACACCGAGTGCAACTCATGAGGTGCTCTGTGGAGTCAGTGGAAGGAGTATGGGTCCTCCAGAAAACAGCTCAGAGCAGACACCTGACTGTGGTGCTCATTTGCCCTCTGGAGGAAAATCTCTCCCTCTCTTTCCTTCCCCTTTTATCGTAACAGCACTATGACGTACTGACAAAAGTACTTTAAGCCAGGCAATATGAATCTTTCTCATAATATCTTATTTTAAGATTTTTTTCCTATAATTCTTTGCTTTTGCTCCCCACTATTCTGAATAACACCTCTTTTAACCCTCGTTGTGTGAAAAAAAAAAAAAAATGCAGCTGTATGTAGGTATTAAACATCTTAATGTCACCTTCTTGTACTAAGTTACCCAATTATTTATATGGTCCTTTTACTCAAATCCCTACAAGTAATTTCTAGCCCTCCTATTCCTAATTACAGACATGTTATGCAATTTATGTGTACAAAATGTTCCTAAGGAAAAAGAATGAGAAAGAGAGGAAGAAGGGAAGGGGCAGGGGGAGGGGGAGAGGAAGAGGGAGGCAGAGAGAGAGGAAGGGAGAGGGAGACAGCTGGTGATGTGATGCAGCTGAACACGAGTTGTTGGAGTCTATTTGACAAAAAGCAGAACACCAGGCATATATCCTGGAAGCTTTCCAGTTGCCCAGAGGCCACAGATCTCAATTTCTACATTCAGGCGTCACCATGTTTACTTCACTTCTATCATGGTCTGATTACTTAGCTGGAAAACATTATAGTGTTAACAACTTTTTTTCAGTTGGTACACAGTAAAATTTGCATACTGCATTCCTAGTGTCTGGCAAGGATAACTTTATACCATGTTATATGACAAATCTACTTTATTATTCTCATCCATGATTGTTTCTGACCTAGCAGGTAAACAGCAGCATTTCTGTAGGGTAGAAATGTACTAGGTAAGAGCGAAGGTTTTCAAAATTGGTGGGGTTTGAATATTCACATATAACCTATATGTTTGAATCACCTGGTTCTTTGGCAGGCAAGCTGAATTTGTGTAAGCAGGCCTGTTTTTTAGGGCGTAGATACTCAGATTTTTTTTTGTAATTCTTTTTTAATATAAAAAATACAGATATATCTCAAGTAAGGCATTTCAAAACTAAGACTCAAAACAATCATTTTAAAAAATGCAGTCCAGATTGTATAACGAATACTCATTTGAAAAGAAAATTACTTTTTTTTCTTTCATAATTATCATAACTAAAACATATAAACCCATTAAAAAAAAAAAAAAAAAAAAAAAGATGGGGGGATAGAGAGTAAGACCATGTATTAAGAACTTTCTGAAGCTAACCAGAAAGGCCAAGAGTCCAAATAATTTTTCCAGAGCTGATTTAGTCCATGGAATTTGCTATGCAGAATAAGACACCTGCAGAAGGGAAATATTTTTAAGGTTCAGGGAATGCAAATAACTGCTATGCTCTAACTGCTCATTTTGATCAAACTTGCTACAAGCTCCAAAAATTGCCTGAGAAGGTAGGATATCTCCCCAGATTTCTACAGATTATATTCACTCAGCAACCTCCACTGAAGGTCTAGGCTCTCTTTTATCTTGAGAAAGTAAATTAATCTTAACACATAAAATGGTATGTAGGGAAAGTGATATTGTGTATCATATATAAAAATACATAATCCCAATTCTAAGTCAGTGGGGTATGAAAAAATTCATGAATATGCATATATGTATTTTTCTTAGCATTTTTGAGGGGAAATAGAACTTTCTCCCTTCAAAGATATTATTATCATATTTGAGCAAAATTACAGTTTTGAATGAGACCGTTATTTACAACCTACAGGAACTTCTCAGTCATTTACAACCTCCCAGAAGCATATAGGGATGAGTGGTTTGTTGCCAACCCTTCATATATCGGTAATTAATTTAACATTTAATTTTCTGCATTCCACAGTTCATGCTCAGGAATAGATATCTTTCTCTACTCTTAATGCTAAACTGTCAACTAACATCAATAATGGCATTTCATGCCATTCTTTAATTTCTCTTATGAAGGCTTTTGATAAGAAAAGGGCAAAAGTAGATTTATTCTCTCAGCCAGCCCCTAAAATATGTTTAAAACAACAATTTAGATTCTCTGAAGGCACCAAACCATTAATGAATGCAATCCATTTCTTGGTGGGAAACTATAAAGGTCAATTTAAAATATATAATTAATTTCTTCCCTCCCTTCAAGTGAAGGAAGTCAAACTCAGTTTCCAGGCGATTACAGACAATCAAAGATTCCCACTCTAGATTCTTGAAGAGCAATGAAGATAAAGTGTTATGTAAAACGTGCCATCAGAGCTTTTGTGTTAGGAGGATGATCATGAGGCTTTTCTTTTTTAACCACAGAAAACAGTTAGAGAAATGCAACAGAAGACTGTGCCCCAGGCTTCTGAATGATTTGTTGCTCTTGCTACCACAAGATCTCTGACCCCCAGTCAACGAGAGACCACAGAGCTAATGAATATATATCATAGGCCCTACTCTGTGCAACTTTTAGTGCATTTTGAGGGTGGTAATAATAACAATAATCTGTAAACCTTGTGTCTGGACCTGAGAAAAATCACAGTTTGGGACAATGAATTTGTATTCAGTAGTCTAAAGTAAAAAAAAAAAAAAAAAAATTAAGTAAGTTAATCATTATTAAATTTCTTTTAATGTGGTACAGCTCCCAGCCCTAACAACTTGGAGGGACTATTTACTTGGAGGAACTATTTAATGAGATAACTGCAAGTTATTTTGGATGGGACTTTTATTTATATTCTAGCAAATACAAATCAATTACGGTCTCCCTGTCCAAGCTATTTCTTCCTTCCTATCCTGGAATGTCATTGTCCAATAAAGCCATCACAGGGCAAATTCTTCTTGCCTGCTAGAAGCTCCTGTGGTATCTCTCCCTCCTGGCAATAGCTTGTAAAAACCACTTGACTTTTTGGGGCCAATCCTGTGATATTGTGCTTTCCATGAGTTCTTACACAGAAGTGTCAAACGTGCTGCTTGCCCTCCCTTGTTGTCCCACTCACTGGCCCTGGCCTGTCTGGGAGGATAATTGCAAATTTCTAGAAACATTCAGTTGATGGCACAATTCTGCTTTTCTCAGACTTCCTACAGAGGTTGCACCGAGCAGCACATAACATACTGAGTTACCCTGGTCCACAAGACTCACGCCTGCTCCCTCTGATTCTCTAGTGGTATTTTTTCATCTTGGCCCCTAGAGCCTTTATAGTGTCCTTCTCTCCTTTACCTTCCTGTACCTTTCAGGGTTCATCTGGTCTTTGATTCTTTGCTTAGGGATCCTACAGATTTCAAATTAAGAAAAAAAGTCTACTCTCATGATTCACTTAAATGTTATCTCGTTTGCCTTCTATCTCCTGCAACGCAAAGGGGAAGGGTACTGCTGGTGATATACAGTGACTGATGACTTCTGACATGCCTCCTTCTGCCCTTTTCCCTTAACTAGAGAAGGCAATCTATTAACCCCTGGCAGCAGTGTTTAAGTACATTATTCGACCATCATTCTGTTGAATAAGTTCTTTAAATGTGTTAAATAGATCATTTTAACAATCTGAAATTGTTCCACAACATTGTATTTATCTCTGCCTCTGATACTGATAAGACAGCTCTCTTGACATAGGAATCCTGTTGGAAACACAGTTATATTCCCCATGTCAAAAAAAATGCATTGAAAATATGTACCATCTAATTTATCAGGTTTTATGACTATTATTCATCTGGAAAAAAATCAAATTAAAAATAAGGAAAAAAAGGCAATTAAAGGGAAGAAAATAAAAAAGCTGTATAAAACAACAGACTTCAAAGCCCTATGTTTACTGAAAACCTTGTTGTCCTACTGCTTAGTCAACAAAGATAACTGGCTAGAAAATCTGCACTCCCAGTCTCTTCCCACTTTTCTCTTTAAACCGTTATTGATGAAACTCTTAGAGAATGGGAATTTTATGTTCACTCACTTTCCAAAACATTGTGACCTACATGAAGCCTTGCTTGAGATCAGCATCTCATTTTTCAATTGGTGTGAAAGGACTGAGAGACAGGATTTACTGACAATCAGCCAACTGCAAATTGTAACTCTATTCAGGCAGTTGGAATGAAACTGTTTGATGGTAAATGACTTTAGGAATCATATTGGATCAAGATTAAAAAAAATTATTACAAAAGAGCTTTTAATTCTGGTAGAAGAGGCTTACTTCATGTAACATTTATCTAAACACAAAAGTGCAATTGAAATCACCCCCCAGGAACAGCTAATAAAGAGGTGTTTTGTTTTCTTTGCATATTACGTACATTCTTTCTGTGCCATGACTTTTAATCAAGAAAATGGCTAGTGCAGCATAACCTAAGAGAAAGGCGAGCTCATGATAGAACTTTCCCCTGCAATTTCTGTAGCAATTGTTGGGTTTTGACATAGAATGTTTTTAAGTTGATGATAACAGAATTTTTACTATAAACTTGAGGAGTTTTATCTAATTTGGAACATATTTTATAAGGCAAACTTTACTACATTAATTTATAACACAATTTTGAGCTAGTTCATAATTATTTATAAAGGATCAGAACTTCAAAAGAAGTGAAGACTTGTACGAAAGGCTGGGGAATCCTCAGTGTAACTCATTAAAATAACTGAGAGCCAATAGCTAGTGACTGCTTCAAAACCATAATTTCAGACCAAAAGTAGTAATCTTCCAAGTGCAAATACAGTCAATTAGACCAAAATATATTCATTTATTAAAAATAAATTTATCTAATGAAACACTGTTTAATATTTAAATAAGGTCCCATGCTTCTGCTTACCACATCTGCTAGTGGGAAATGTCTTACATTTGTTCTCGACTTTGATATTAGTATTTGCATTAAAAATAATTTTTTAAAAAAATTAAACAAACATTTTCTAAATATCATTAATTGACAATTAGTAACAAAAATGCATAACTTATAACTGTTCAACTTGATTTTTTTCCCCTCTCCCCTTGTTTTGAGATATTTATGGTTTAATTCTGTTTAAAATCCCAAAGGCATCCACTTAAAAGAAGATATTAACTACAGCATTTTAGACCAAAAACTGTCAGATAAAAGGAAACAGTTTTATTTTCCATAAGATATTCCTGAGAATTTTTGGCACAGAGGTGCTCATTTTGAATTCAGAGAGCAATAAAGCAATCCTGCCTGTGTTTCTAGGCTCTGTTATGTTTTCTTCTTTGTCATGTACACTCAAATACCTTCAGCCTTTCCATGAATCTCATTGTGTGCCTCCTCACAACTCAGCAGCACTGTTTCTTCTGGTAAGGCTACCCACAACTTTGTTTTCCCCCATAAATGCTGGTCCTGAAGATGCTCCCTCACAGTCACTTATGCAGGTGTCATTTCCCTGCCAATCTGCAAGAATCTGCAAGCAAGAGGAGGGCCAGTGTACAGAGAGTGCACCTCAGGCAGGGAGCCCGTCTCTATATGCCCTGTGGGTGCATTCAGGACTTTGTATGAAGTCCGCTTTGGATTTTTATTTACTTATATCAAGGGCCCAAATTTTCCGCCAGGGACGAAGACAACTCTTTGATAATGGTGCATGWAAAAGGTAGATAAAACACATGCTCTCATAGAGGGTTCTTCCTACCAGCTGTGAACTGTGATATACGTTAGTGGAAGCACTTCCGTTTGATTGTGCGATCGTTTCATAGGGACACATTAAGTGAAATTTTAATCTCATTTAAGTTTTCTTTTAAATTTCAGTGACTACTGAAGACAAAGAATTTGACCTGTTACATTTGATTATGACTTTAAGATGTAATGTGTACAGCTCAGTAGAGAAAAATCCAATACAGAGTTTCGTGATTATCTCCACACAGACCTATTCAGATCCATTTTCAGAAGCAGGGTCCTGAAATAAAATGAAAATATGTTTTGATTAATAAAAAGCATCAAGTACAGGGTGTCTTTTTGACATTTTTTTTTTAAGTTCAGGCTGTATGACTTAGTATGACTTGGGTATGTACTGTTAAATATTTTCAATTTACTATAGATACGCTTTTATATCTTAGATAATTTTTACGTGCATATTCCAAAAAAGGGGAAGAGATAAACAAATATTAAATTCCATTGTTACATAATACTTCAAGAACAACAAAAGAAATTTGGCTTTTTTTTACTTGCCCACAGTAATTTTCAACTTGGCACAGGCAAAATATCCATTTGTATTATTTTACATTCCTAACCTTACTGAAAGCAGACTTAGCCAATCTTTCCACTTAAGCAACTAATAATTTTAAATATCTTTTATGAATAGTACCACTAAATAATTTTGAGAAGTGAGTCTGCTCTAAATCCATCTAATTGGTTATTTGAGATGAAACATTTACTGAGTTATGGTACAGGCCATTCAGTTTTCCCTGTACATTTATGTAAATTCCTTTGTAGATGTAAAATTTGGCATGACACTAAAAGACATGTTCTTAAAAATGTCTTTAAAATATAAACACTATTTTTCTGTCCAAGACTGTGAATGAAGCTGAGTATATGTAAGCCTGAGAAATTAATGGAAGAGTATGGACTGTCAGCTGTATCAGGGATAAAAAACTCTCGTGCTGGCTTGGTAGTTAGCAATGAGTTGAATTATGCAGGGTAACAGACATGTGTGCAGCTGATGTGGATAGCCACCATTTGCCACCTTCTTTATCGAGTCTTAGCAGAGCTGCACTCCTTAGTAATGTTCCAAGAATTGTTAGATATCAGCAGCAAAGAGAAACAACAGCAACCTCTCAAAACAAAGCATCACATGGATGCAATTACAGGACTTGCATCCTTGCAACTTCCAAAAAATTGGCCTGTTTATGAAAAAATGTATATTAGCAAGGTTCATCTAAGGTCAAAGGAGGGATAGCCACATATGCTAAAGGAAGAACAGACATTACAGCTAATGAGAAACACCATCACTGCTGTGCTGCTGGGAAAAGAAAATGAGCAATATTATAAGATTTTCAATTCAGGAATTGTTCCTTTTTCTGGTTGTACAATATCTATCACATTTCTGGCAACTATTGAAATATGAATAAGGAAAAACTCCTGCCTACTTTAAGAAGCTGGATTCATATTGAAAACAGCAATTGCTTCCCCAGGTCAGATAAGACAGCAGATCACGCAATTGAATAGACAGTATCCTTAAGAACAATTTCATACCTGAGAATCTTGGTTTATTTAAAATAAACAAATACTCAACCCCCTCTAACCCTAGTTTCAGAAAAAAATTTACAAATATGAATCATTTACACTAAAGATTGAAAAGCAAGAAGGCAAATATAACCAAGCTGTAAAAAAAAAAAAACCACGCTTATTTTGTTAAATCACTCCTCTGTTCTTTAGGGGATCTGGCTCACAAATGCTGAATACTTGGGGCTGGCTATGTCGTATGTCACGCAAACTTTTCATATAGGTATTGAAAATGATGTCTCCTGGCCTRTGAAAGAATTTCAATCATTTCCACATCAAGACAGAATCAGTTCTCTCAAGGGTAAAAACCCCAAGTTCCCTTCTCTAAAATAGACTAGAATGGTATTAAAAATGATAATAATAATAATAATAAAAAGTTATTTGAATTAGTATCATTCACTTATGTTTACTTAAACCTCAGGTTTTGGTGCAGGTCCTGTAACACATTAGGATGTTACAGCTATTAATCAGTGCCTATATGTTGTCTAATCAGCACAAAGGAACCTGTATCAGGGAATGATCTGCTTCAGTTTTTTCTGCACAGCCACCTAAACATCCTTTTACCTTGCCAAAATCAGGCCTTTGCCGTTCAGCACCATGGTCCTGCCATGTCCTGAAGAGCTATGAGCTCTCTGGTGACTGCTTGCTTCTCGCATCATCCAGAAGCCATGGATGCCCCTCACAGAGCAGCTGCAGAAGGGCTTACTGCTGCTGTGGCACCTTGGAGCTGTTGGGACACCCAAGGCTCCACTGCCATCTATGGCTAGAGCCTCCATGCTCCTCTGTCTTGTCATTTCTGGCTACGGGCTGATGAACTTCCCTCCCTGAAGAGTCAGGCGGTGGTTTCTCCTCTGCCTTCCTTACTTATCGGCACGGCTGCTGACATCCCTAGCTGAGAATCTCACCCAGGGATCTTCAATGGCTACTTGCTCTTCATGTGAAAAGTAACCTAAAAGGACCTGTGCAAAAAAGAAAAAGCCATTGACTTCTAGGTCAATCCTCCACTGACACTAGAACACAGCATGACACCCGTTTGGGTATTTTTAATGGAGCAGAGAGAAACAACAAAGACAAATCGAACACGAGCAGCCTCTGCAAAGTTTCAGTAACAAACTCAAGTTTAGTCCATAAGGCTGCAATAGTAGCTACAAATACAAGAGCCACCTAAACTGTAACGGAAGATATTGTCAGGGCCCTGAGGGCACTGGAGGCCTTACTGTCCCTGCTTTCCTCCCCTACAGCTCCCTCACCCTGCCCTGGGCCCAGGACCCCGTTTCAGCCCCCCGGAGGCATCAGTCCCTGCCCCAGCACACCGCAGCAGGGCCGGTCTCCAGCTCCCCACAGCTGTCCCCTGCCTGGCCATGGGCCCCCTGAGCCAGGGCCACCCACAGGACCACATCCAACAAGAGATGGGGTAGATGGCCTGTCCAAGCTCTTACAACACAATATTTCTGTTAGTTTTGGATTTGGCTTAGAGCAAGCATCAGAAAGTGACAACTGAACACTTCAGGGTTCTAGTCTGGTCATTGTCATCACTTATTCCTGAAAGGAACTGACACTTTTGGCCTTTTTCACTCTGACCATGAAAAAGTCACTCTGACCACTCATGACTTAGGAAGATATTACAATTGAATACTTTAAGTTACTCAACCAAATTATATTTTTCCTTATATTTTTATCAAAAATATGAAACTTTTCAGTGACAGGGAAGGAAGAAAGAGAGATAAAGAGAGAGCAAGGAATAAGAAGGGGAAGAAGCGGAAGGGGAAGAGGAAGGGAAGGGAAAATTAGAGGAAGTAAGGAAGAAGGGAGGAAGGAACAAAGAAGACAGGAAGGAAAGAAGGAAGGAAAGAAGGAAGGAAGGAAGGAAGGAAGGAATACAAAAATATTCTCATTCCAGCAAAAGTTAAATAAAAGGAGAATTGGCAGTCAAACATAATGTAATACACTCCGTCATTTTGGCATGTAACTTCTGGGTTGCTTGAAAATTGTTACCTGTTTATTCCTATTTTGTCGAGACTGAGAGCAGGAACAGTCGTTTGTATTTGCAGAGTACTGAGTGCAACTCAACCCGAATTCCAGGTGCTTGTGTAAAAAAAAACAGTTRTAGAAAAGGATGGCTGAGGTACAGAGGTGGACTTTGAAAACTTCATATTAAGTTTACTGTAATATAAGCTATGTAGAATTTGTCATTTATGCACCTATCAAGAGGGATAGAAAATTGACTAGTGTCATATAAACCTGCAAAGAGTTAAAAGATCAAAATTACCACAATGTAACTGTAGAATGAAGTGGTATTTTTTAAAAGAAACTGTTATTATAAGAACTGAAAAAGCAGAAAACCACACATTTCTCATAAACAATAGTAACTAGAGCAAAATATAGCAAAGGAAAAAGATTTGAACTTGGCTAATATCCATGCAGTGTACATTTTACAATGTCCACTAAGTATAAAATACTCTATGACAGGTACATTCTGTAGGAATTCCAACAGATGATTAAAACATGCTATATTATGTATGGCTTACTTGTAAACCAGAACCAAGACAATATTTTAAAAAGTAAAGCAACCCTTTGACAATGGGTTATCATTCAAACCAAGTTATGAATACATATAATTGTTTTACTTGTAAAAGCGTAACAAATCCATTTTATCGTGTAAAACAAAAATGAATACAGAGCTGCTATGAATAAACACAGAAATCCATATCATTCCAGATTTTTAAAAACCTGTGTAATTCTAGTATGTTGGATCTAAAAGTAATTGTTGACTAAAAATCCATCATCTTTCAGATCCTAGATTAGGGCTCAGACAGTACAAGGATAGTTTAAATGTTTTAGGGAAAAATATAATAGATACCCCACTGGACTCAATGCTTCTACTAAATTTACTAATCAGACGTGCATTTTGTGTGAAGAGGTTTCATGGTTAATTGTATAAATGTGTTTTTCCTACGTTCCTAAGTTTTCTGCGTTTTTTTTCACAGTGGAGTGCCCAAGCGCAGTGCACAGGAGGGTTCCTGAACCAGGGGCACCTCAGGAAGAGCCGAGAGAGCCAGGAGCCCATAGCTGACGAGACCTGGGGGCGCCAGGAGCAACCCCACAYGTATAAAAGAAGCCCTTGGGGAGCGCTAGTGACCAGGAGCGCCGCGACCGGGGTGGGCAAACAGGGCGCGGTGCATCAGCAAGGGCGCGGCAGTTTGCGCGGCAGTTCTCGCRGCAGTTCTCGCGGAAGGGCGTGCAGGAAGGGCGCTGAAGCTCTGCCAGCCTGACCAGGGAGCAATGGTATCCACCCAGCAGACAGCCATGGCCTCTCTGAGCTCTGCACCCACCCCGACTGACGCAGCTTCCCAGGCAGAGCTGCGGCGGGAAGGCGCTGCCGCCCAGGTGCCAGGCTGCGGCCTTGCCCTGCCCTCACACCAGCACCGGCCGGCAGCAGCGAGCGCGCCTGTGGGAGGTGCGCCCAGGTAGGGGAACCCCTCCGCTGGGTTGAGCTCTGGGAGGAGGTGAGTAGGTTGAGGAGCATCAGGGAGTGCGAGAGAGAGACAGACTGCTGGAATGGCACCCTGCCTTCCCTGAGACAGGCCCAACAGGCAGGCAGGACACATGACACGGAGGATTCCCTACCCTCTCTCCCCCTGGCTGAACAYAGTGACTTAAGGGACAGGGGGCAATGGCGACGAGTTCCTGCCCGGCGCAGCAGGCACGTCTCCTCTGTGACCACCCCACCTTCCCAGGTGCCCTTGCATAATAGGTGTGAGGCTCTGCAAGTGGAACCGAAGAGTAATGAGGACGATGGTTCATCTAGCTTGGAGGTGTCACAGAGGTTAAGTCGGCCTATGCCCTGTGTCAAAACTKCTTCTAAAAGGAGAAAAAGATGGGTCATTGTCATAGAAGACTGCCTTCTGAAGGGAACAGAAGGCCCAATATGCAGACCAGACCCACTTCTTAGGGACGTCTGCTTCCTCCCTGGGGCCTGGGTAAAACGTGAAAAGAAAAATTCCTACCCTGGTATGGCCCTCCGATTATTATCCATTATTGCTTTTTCAGGTAGGCAGTGATGAAGTTGGAACAAGAAGTCCGAGGACAATCAAGAGAGAATTCAGGGCCTTGGGATGACTGATTAAGGGATCAGGAGCACAGGTGGTGTTCTCTATCCTTCCAGTTGCAGGGAATGATAAGGGAAGAAACAGGAAGAGCCAGCAGACCAATACCTGGCTCCAGGCCTGGGGTCRGTGGCAGAATTTGGGGATTTTTTGATCATGGGTCAGTTTACACGACACCAAGCCTGCTGGCAGCAGAGGGGTACACCTATCTCAGAGGGGGAAAAGGACCTTTGCATAGAAGTTAGCAGGGCTCATTGAAAGAGCTTTAAACCAGATTTGAAGGGGGAAAGGGAGAAAACCAGGCTCACTAGAGATAAACCTGGGGGCAGCATGCCAATGTTTGAGGAATGGTGTGCTAGTGAGGTCCTTTGGTCTGCCATCTCAGTGGAGGTAGGGGGTGGAGATACACGTGGCAGCAAAGACGCGAGGGTTATTGATGTGTTAGAAACCATGGAAGTGCCTGAGAATGGTCACGTAGGAATTAGGGCTTCTCCCCCCAAAAAGGTGGTGGGTTCAATAGCCCAACTGAAGTGCATCTACATCAGTGCACGCAGCATGGGCAACAAACAGGAGGAGCTGGAAGCCATGGTGCAACGGGAAAACTATGATATAGTTGCCATCACGGAAACATGGTGGGATGGCTCGCACAACTGGAGTGCTGCAATAGATGGCTATAAACTCTTCAGAAAGGATAGACAAGGAGGGAGAGGCAGTGGGGTAGCCCTGTATGTTAGGGAGTGTTTTGACTGTCTAGAGCTTAATGATGGTGATGATAGGTTTGAGTGTTTATGGGTAAGAATCAGGGGGAAGGCCATCAAGGCAGATATCATGGTGGGAGTCTGTTATAGACCACCCAACCAGGATGAAGAGGCAGACGAAATATTCTATAAGCAGCTGGGAGAAGTCTCACAATCACTAGCCCTTGTTCTCATGGGGAACTTCAACTTACCAGTTTTTTTCTGGAAATACAATACAGCAGAGAAGAAACAGTCTAGGAGGTTACTGGAGTGTGTGGAAGATAACTTCCCGACACAGCTGGTGAGTGAGCCAACTAGCGAAGGCAYCTTGCTGGACCTGTTGTTTGTGAACAGAGAAGGACTTGTGGGTGATGTGATCGTTGGAGGCCATCTTGGGCATAGACATCACGAAATGATAAGAGTTTTCRATTCTCAGAGAAGTAAGGAGGGCGAGTCAGCAGAACTGCTACCTTGGACTTCTGGACAGCAGACTTTGGTCTGTTTGGAAGACTGGTGGATGGAGTCYCTTGGGAGGCAGTCCTGAAGGGCAAAGGAGTCCAGGAAGGCTGGACATTCTTCAGGAAGGAAATGTTAAAGGCACAGGAGCAGGTTGTCCCCATGTGCCGAAAGACGAGCTGGCGGGAAAGAAGACTGGCCTGGAAGAACAGAGAGYTTTGGCGGGAACTCAGGGAAAAAAAGAGAGTTTATGACCTTTGGAAGAAGGGGCAGGCCACTCAGAAGGACTACAAGGATGTCATGAGGGAGAAAATTAGAAGGGTCAAAGCCCCACTAGGACTTAATCTGGCTACTGCTGAAAAAGACAATTAAAAATGTTTCTATAAATACATTAGCAACAAAAGGAGCGCTAAGGAGAACGTCCATCCTTTATCGGATGCGAAGGGAAACATAGCAAAGGATGAGGACAAGGCTGAGGTACTTAATGCCTTCTTTGCCTCAGTCTTTAATAGTAAGACCAGTTGTTCTCGGGGTACCCAGCCCCCTGAGCTGGAAGACAGGGACGGGGAGCAGAATGAAGCCCCCATAATCCAAGGGGAAATTGTTAGCGACCTGCTAGACCACTTAGACACACACAAATCTATGGGACCGGATGGGATCCACCCAAGGGTACTGAGGCAGCTGGCAGAATTGCTCACCAAACCACTTTCAATTATCTATCAGCAGTCCTGGCTAACCGAGGAGGTCCCATTTGACTGGAGGTTAGCAAATATGAGGTCTATCTGCAAGAAGGGCCAGAAGGAGGATCCAGTGAACTACAGGCCTATTAGTCTGACCTCGGTCCCAGGGAATGTTATGGAGCAGAGCATCCTGAGTGCCATCTCATGGCACGTATAAGACAACCAGGTGATCAGGGCCAGTCAGCGTGGGTTTATGAAAGGCAGGTCCTGCTTGACTAACCTGATCTCCTTCTATGACAAGGTGACCTACTTTGTGCATTAGGGAAAGGCTGTGGATGTTGTCTACCTAGACTTTAGTAAAGCCTTTGACACCTTTTCCCACTGCATTCTCCTGGAGAAACTGACTGCTCATGGCTTGGATGGGCATACCCTTTGGTGGATAAAAAACTGGATGGATGGACRGGCCCAAAGAGTGGTGGTGTATGGAGTTAAATCCAGTTGGCAGCTGGTCACAAGTGGTGTTCCCTAGGGCTCAGTTTTGGGGCCAGTCTTGTTTAATATCTTTATCAATGATCTGGATGAGGGGATCGAGTGCATCCTCAGTAAGTTTGCAGACAACATCAAATTTGGCAGGAGTGTTGATCTGCTTGAGGGTAGGAAGGTTCTACACAGGGATCTGGACAGGCTGGATCGATGGACCAAGACTGACTGTATGAGGTTCAAGAAGGCTAAGTGTCGGGTCCTGCACTTGGGTCACAACAACCCCAGGCAACGCTGCAGGCTTGGGGAAGAGTGGCTAGAAAGCTGCCCAGCAGTAAAGGACCTGGTCGTGTTGGTTGACAGCTGGCTGAACATGAGCCAGAAGTGTGCCCAGGTGGCCAAGAAGGCCAATGGCATCCTGGCCTGTATCAGGAATAGTGTGGCCAGCAGGAGTAGGGAGGTGATYGTGCCCCTGTACTCGGCACTGGTGAGGCTGCACCTCGAATACTGTGTTTGGTTTTGGGCCCTGCACTACAAGAAGGACATTGGGGTGCTGGAATATGTCCAAAGARGGGCAACAAAGCTGGTGAAGGGTCTGGAGCACAAGTCTTATGAGGAGCGGCTGAGGGACCTGAGGTTGTGTAGCCTGGAGAAAAGGAGGCTGAGGGGAGACTTTATCTCTCTCTACAACTACCTGAAAGGAGGTTGTAGTGAGGTGGGTGTCAGTCTCTTCTCCCAATTAACAGGTGATAGGACAAGAGGAAATGGCCTCAAGTTGTGCCAGGGAGGTTTAGATTGGATATTAGGAAAAATTTATTCACCAAAAGGGTCATCAGGCATTGAAACAGGCTGCCCAGAGTAGTGGTTGAGTTACCATGCCTGGAGGTATTTAAAGGACATGAAGATGTAGTGCTTAGGGACATGGCTTAGTGGTGGATTTGGCAGTGCTAGGTTAACGGTTTGACTCAATGATCTTAAAGGTCTTTTCCAACGTAAACGATTCGATGATTCTATGTTTCTATTTTTCCATGATTCTAAACTTCTACTGAGACCTGTGGACAACTTCCAACATTTAAAAACACTCCTCATCATTRCCCTTTTCCACTTAAGTCACAGCATTTATCCATTAGCAGGTGAAGTAGGTTGAGAATACTCTGGTGAATGGTATAGCATGAAACTAATTTGAGTTGTAAAAAGGGGTAAAATACAACACAGGTATTTGGGAACTGACTAGATGTGGTGAATGCTGTCAGTTCCTCAATAATTGCCCATATGATGGCTTGTAAATAGTAGGTAAAGATTTTCCTSGTAATTCTTTCTACTTCTGAAATCTGAAGAGACAAGGTGGACATGTGTACAAAATTCCCTGGCTACAAAGGAAGACCTGCACCTGTACCAAAGGTTCTCAAGTGGCAGAGGTGCTACCTTTGGGTTCTTCCTGGCTTGTGCAGTGCACTTCTCTTACCTGCTGCTCTAACAACAAAACAAAACTCCAGTCTCGCCTTTACCAGGGTCCTCTGAATGCTCTGGCTGGATGAGGATGTTGTAGTTTCAGCATGAAACACACACATCAACTTTGTCAACAACTTCAGTACATCTATGTTTGTCATAGTTTTGTTATGCCAGTAAAAATGAATGTCCATTTTACATCATGTTAGTGCTGTCAGGACAGGAAAAAAAAAGAAAGGGAAATGTGGTGATTTCCATATTGTCCTAATAAGCCTTGCGACCACAGCTTTTTTTCTGAATCCCACTGATGTGTCTTGACAGGACTTGACAGTCTGGAAAAAGACTTCCTTGTCAATGTCACCATCCTGCATACAGAATTTACATACCTCTTTATGTATGAGTACCTATTTCTGCTTAAAGATTTCTTTTTCTTTTATTATAATCAATGGCCTAAATTCTTCAGATTTCCTCCTTGCTCTTTCTCTCCCCGTACATGTCTAGCCCTGTGCCCAGCTTAACTTCCAGGTGAGTCAGTCAACATTGAGACCTCTATCTTCTTCTTCTGCCAACAGGGCTTGAATCTTGTCACTGTGGCACAAATATTGCCTCAAGTTGGTCCTGCTCTGCTGTTCCCACTCCGCCAGCAAATACGAAGTCACAGAGGTTTATTTTTTTGCAGCTGTGTATTATTGCCCATTCCAGCATTGGGCTACTCYGCTTAAATGCTATACAGGCAACTGAGCAGCCCTTGGGCCTGGGTCTTATTGAAGAAGTACCCTTCAAACCTATACAATACATTAATAATCACAGAGTCAGCAGGCTAAACATCAATCTGTTGCTGTATTTTGTGAGCTGTGCCCCTGGACCACAGATCTGAGGCATTAACACAGCTGAATGAAACAAATATCTTGTAGAACACAGCTGTGATTCAATTTGTAATTTACTGAAGCTCCCTTTGGGCAGGACAAGTGGATAAGCATCCTAAATCCCCTGTGCTCTTTTTCGGGCCACAGTTATAACTAGGAGACTCACAGCCCTGCAGCTGGCAACACACTGAATAGATGAGTGACCATTCCTGTAGCCAAGTTGCTCATTATTTTTTGATGTGCTATTTCCTCTGGACTTGATGCTGGTTTTTGTTTTTGCACAGCAAACTGAGGGTTTTAATGCTTTGTGAGTAAACTGAAGATATGTTAGAAAAACTTACTAATAAACATATTGCGTACTGTGTCCTGTGGAAGACTTTTGTCTGGTTCCCAATGTCAAACTGGCTAGGGAAGTGGCTATAGCTTAGCAGGCATGTCTTGAGGGTGGTAATTTTTCCTTGCCCTCTTCATCCTGAGAGACTCTGCTTGCCCTTTATTCCCACCACCATTTGAAGATAAATGACCATTCCTCTGCATCTGGCACAGCAGGAGATAAACGTATAGAGGGCTCTGAAGACACAGTCTTTTATTAAAATTGTAGTGTGTGTGTATATATATGAGAGAGATACATATATCATATGGTTATATATATATGAAGGGGAAGAGGTCTTTTCCCCAGGCTGTTATTTTGTGAAGTAGTTCCTGATCTTCACTGTAGTTTTTAATCCATGTCTGTAAGTGTGTAACACTAGTCCCTAGCACCAGCCATCCCCTATCCAAATTTTTTGTTGCCTTTCCACTAGTCCTGTTCTGAACTTATGTTTCAAAAACACTCACATGCTGCGTGAAAGCTGAAAGCAGTCAGCAAATTGTGGGGAGAACCAGCCCACTACGTGACCTCATTTCAGGAACAATTTCTCCTTAACAGCAACTGCACAGTGATTTTTCTCCCCCAGCAGTGAAAGCGTTTCTACACTCTCCCTGCTCCAAATCCTGCCTTTGCAGGACTTGGTTACATGGTGACACTGAAGCCAGGGTCTGCCTTCATTAATACCTCAGGTTGTGCAACTTCAGGGCACAGGAGTGAGGAAGAAGCCTGTGTCTGTCTGACAGGACACAGTGTCTGTGAGCCACAAACTGCTCATCCATCTCCATATCTCTCTTAAATAACTATTGCTTCCACACCATCATGTGCTGTGAAACTTCAGCTTCTTCTTAACCCCGTCTGTGACCCTACAGGTATAACTGCCACCCTGCAACTCCAAGGGAGAAAGAAAAATCTTTCTTTCAAGGAAAAATAACAAATACAATCAGCTTGGCCCAGATGCTTTAAACCAGAAATTCTGAGCCTTGTTTGCAGTCAACACTAAGAGTCTGCGGCTACGTTATTGCAATGACCTTAATTGTAAAAAAAAGACTTCTTTGTTTGTGAAATAGAACAGTTAAAGAAAAATAGTTAAATAAAATAGTTTTTACTGCTTTTATTTATTGCTTTCTTTTCCTCACCTTCTACCACATCTCCATGGTTTAATGGCATCTGCATATGGTCATCCTGACAAGCTGTTCTCTCACCTTAATGTGTAAAACCTCCAATCACTTCCAGCTACTGCCCGCCAAAGAAGAAATGTGAGTAACAGTACATTATGACCAAATGGGTGCAGGAAAAAAAAAAAAAAAAAAAAAAAACACAAAAAAAACCAAAAAAAAACAGCAGAAGTGAAGAGATCTGGGAAGTCTAACATAAGTGGCACAGATTGCTTGCACAAGAAATTCAGGCAATATTGTTAGAGTCTATTTTAAAACCTCCAACAAGTAATTAATTAAATTTTTCAGTCTCATGTCTTAAAATTGTCAGGTTTATGGATGTATGATTATATATTGTGTCTTCAAGTCCCACAATTTATTGCAAAATTTAATTTTTTGTCTTATATTTTGACATTTTCCCTCCATAAACAGAGCTAATACAGTTCCCTCTCAATGAGGCTTTCAGTCCCCAAACAAACCCAAATTGTACAGCATACCTTGAGCCTTCATTTTCCAGCAAGAAGTTTTTAATCAATGCATCAATTAGGGCAATGAATTCACAATTCTTCAGCAGGCTCAGAAAGGATTTTCATCTTGAATTCATAGAGCAGACAAAAAAAAAAAGACAAATAGGAAAAATGAAAAGCAACACATTTAAATGYAATAAGTTGTGACAGCGAAAGGAAAAAGTTATGAAAAGCTACCTTTAAATATTATTATCAAACTTAATCTATTTATTTTAAATATTTTTTTTTTCCAAAAGCAAAAGGAAAGTAATAAACAGTTCTTTCTCTTTTGGAAAGTAGCACTGAATTGCTAGTTTTATTTCTGAGTAGCTTGATATAGAAAACCAAAGCCGATTGCTTTTCTTAGCTCAAACCTAGACAAATGCCTAATAATGCAATATACCTTCATTTTAAACGGTTAAACTGTCTAAGTCCAAAAAGTAAAATAATGATGTGTATCAATGTAGCAAGTGAGATCTTTCTTGTTGCATATACTATTGTACTTATTCTGTCATTGAGAAAGGACTTTTAGAGAGAGATAAAAAAAAACCCTATACCTTTCCCTTTCTTTCTTTTTTCCTTATTATTTCCTGAAATTCAAAATAAACAATCATTAAACTAAGCGGGACCTTTCTTCCTGTCAGATATCAATATCTTTTCACAATGAAGTGTTTCATTTCAGCTCTCCAGGTATTCTGCAAATGCACAAATCCACAGTAAAGTCCCAAAGACAAAATGTAAAGATTTTTAACCTCCTGAATTACCCTTAACTGAAAATAGAAAAATAGGAGAGGCTTAGGCTAAGAAACCTCTGGAAATGTCATGGAAGAAGGGTTTCAAATGTTATTTCATTCAATGTACTAGGGTTATCAAGTTGTTTTCTGCATCCTGTGTTAACCTTCCGAGAGTATTGCAACAAACATTGCTCTGAAGAAAAATAAAACAGCTTTTGATGTATCCTCTCATATAAAAAGAAGTTGTTATAACTGGTAGGAAGAATTGGGCTGTTTTAAACACATTTTAAATGGTTTGCATTTGCTGTCTCCTGATATTTCAACATTCCCTCTACTGAATTTCAAAAGGAATCATTCTGAGAACTTGTTAATTGTAATGCTTTGGTTGCAGAATAATCCCCCTTTTAAAATGACAATTTTGTTGAAAATAATAATATTATTAAGATTCCTTTCTCCCCAAGGAGGTGCACCATTCTAAACTTCTTGAATAATTATTTATTTAAGTATAATTCTCACAGGGAGTGAGTGATAACTGTAGGAATAACCTCTGAGATCCCATAATCTTATGTGACAATAACGGCATATTTCAAAAACGACTAATGGCAACCCCAGGACCATAAACCAGGCAGGATAGTGAGCCCCAAATACAGCAGAGCCTTCGTCACGTACTGAATAGTAGTGTATCTAAACGGGATCTGAAAAAGGGATGGTCAGAATCCAGCTGCAAATTAGTATGATTATGTGCAATTAAGTAAGAGAAATATGATTGTTCCCTCACACTGAATACTTTGTATAATTTCTCAGATTGACTGCAGAAGGGTTCAATGAGCACTACATAATACACAGACATCTGAAAATGGAAAAGTAAAAGTTTAAGTGGGCACAAGAGATGCTCAGGAAATCCCATGTCAAAAAAAAAATCAACTCCCAATGCCACACATGAAAGTAAATACATAGAATTGATGTTCTAGCAAGAAGCCGTTCCAATTGTGACATACTGTTTTGATATCTACAGCAACCCCCAAAATAACYTTTCCACATTTCTCCAAGAGCCTGGAAACACAATATATCTGAAGATGGTTTGACAGATCATGATGATAGTGTCTACATACTCATAGGGTAAGAACTGCCACTACAGCATTTTGTGATAATAATGGTTTTGAAACTATGCACACAAATATTAATGCCATCAGAAGCTGCTGAGATTGCTTCAGCTTTGGTGATGATGATGAAGCACAGAGAGTAAGATATGGCAGCTTCTCATAGAGATCTTCAGCTCAGACCTGCCATTCAGGGCTGTCCCTCACCACAAGCTGCAGATTTATCTTTTCCTCATTTGCAGGGCTGTTGTGCTGCTTGAACATGAAGAAAATAAGAAGATACCAGTGAGAAATGATGTGGGCATTTCTGGAGGATTTCAGCTCACAGTGACTATCCACCCTTTACACAACACATAGCAATTAATATAGCCAGTTGAGACGTGTTAATAAAGATCCTTTAATAAGGTTCCCCATGTCTGTACATCTCTGGGGATACATTAGTCATAAAAAAAGAATGACTTATCTATCTTACAGCTGCTCYAATTCAAGGCTACTGACTTTGAGCTGAGAACAGTTTCTCTCCTAAAATTTATTTTCTCATGCAGTGGTTGGCCCATGAAACCTAGTGTCATTCTTAACACAGCAAAGAGATATTGCTTGTTTTAGAGTGTATCAGTAACTAGTGAGAAAACTTCCAGCAACRTATATAACTGCCAGCGTTCAAGAAGCCATCCTTTGTTCTCAAATTATTTCTTCCCATCAGTGTTCATTTTTCTTGAACTTACAGTGTTTTGAGCTTAGTTATTCATTCAGTAAAATCAAGTAAATCTACCTTGCTGCATCTGACTGAGTTCAAAACAGTTGCAATTACTTTTTTATATAATGGTTATCTAAGGGTATCTCTTTCATAAAAAGGGAATTGTGATATTAATCATTAGAGGAAGCACACCCTTTCAACCCCAGTCCTTACTGCACCATGCATAATCAGATAAGAACTGCTCATTTCTTTCACAAGGGCTGCTCTGTAAAAGCCACCTTTTAGGTCTGTTAGGGCAGTAAAGATGTTCGTAACAGCTTCAGGACTGAGAAGCCCAGGGGCAAAAAATTAGCACCTCCTTGAGAGAAAGTAATAATTTTGAGAAATATGTGAGACATACTTTGTCTGTTACTTTCTCATGTCTAGACAGAGTTTACTAGTTGCCAGTATTTGTGCTGGTGTGCAATGCAATCAAGGATTCCCATGAAGTAAGGCTCAAGTCTGTGAGTCTTTAGTCTGACCCAAAATCTTGCAACTTACTTAAATGCAAGCGCATTTGGTTCACATGCCAAATGACAAGACAGAAAGGTAACTGAAATTCTCACTTGTGGGGAGTATCTTTGGTCGACCTGAGCCCTAATCTGCCCTGTGCCTCGCGCTGCTGTACAGTGGGCTTGTTGCATGGGAAAGGGGCCCAATGTGGGCTGTTCTGTCTGCAGAGAGCTGCTGTAACATCCCAGTTGCACAGGTGAGGTATAATCATGGAGTGGGAAAGCTGGGGTGAGGCAGGACAGCACTGAGCGCTGGGATGGAGTGGGGAGAAGAGACTGGTTACTAAAGCTCACTGGTCCCCATCAGGATGGTCCTCTGAGAAAGAAGTCTCCACAGAAGTTCTTGGCTGGACAYGAGTCACTGGATTTTAGCCCTTTCAGTCACTTGAGATTGAAGAGACAATAAACTATATCTTGGAAATCAAGCATTATCTATTTAGAGGATGTAGTGGTTTAACCCGGCAGGCAGCCAAACGCCACACAGCCACTCGCTCACTCTCCCCCACCCCCGCAGYGGGACGGGGAGACAATTGAAAAAAAAATTCACGGATTGAGATAAAGACAGTTTAATAGAACAGAAAAGAAAAGGAATAATAATAATAACAATGGTAATAATATATTAATAATACAATATATGAAATGAGTGATGCACAATGCAATTGCTCACCACCCGCCGAGACAATAGCCAAAGCGATCCCTGCTTCCTGGACAGCCCCCCCAATTCATATACTGGGCATGATGTCACATGGTATGGAATACCCCGTTGGCCAGCTGGGCTGGCTGTCCCAGCTCTGCTCCCTCCCAGCCTCTTGTGCGCTTGGTAGAGCATGGGACGATGAGAAGTCCTTGAAAAGTAGATTATCTAGCAATAACTAAAAACATTAGTGTGTTATCAACATTCTTCTTATACTGAATCCAAAACATAGCACTAGGAAGAAATTTAACTCTATCCTAGCCAAAACCAGGACAGAGGAGCACTTTATGTTTATGTTTTTTACCTATATCTAATATCTGTTACAGTTCTTGGCATTGGAAGTTAAAGAGGAAAGAGGAAAGTCTTGCATAGGCACATGACTTCCATTTGCTGTTTGTTCCTTTATAATATGTCGTTTAAGCTTTTTTACAGGTATCTAGAGCTCAAAAGAACAACACCCATCATGCAGTATTATATATATCATACCACATTGCAAAATTCAGTAAAACATTTCTAGCAGCTATAAAATTACCTGGTTTTGTTTTTTCATACAGAARACAAAAATACAGTATGTCAAATTCCACTGGAAGATGTAGTGGGGAAAAATACTGATGACTGCAGTTTCCCAGTTCTGTGCTCTTTGGAATTCAATGTGCCGTAATAGCTAGAGTTTAGCTGAAACATATGAACTTCAGGGGTACCAAGTTTTCCCAAGGACTGACAGCAGTAATTATTGTTACCTGATTGAATTAGAGGCATTGTTTTAAACTCTGCAAAACAATAATGCCAAAAAGAAAGCAAGTTTGAATTCCGCTTTTTGTGCCAGCAGYCTTACATAATGAGATAAACATTGGTAATTGTGTTTAGTTCAATAACACTTTTAATTATAGTTGGGATCTCCTTTAAAGTGTATGGATTTTACTGACGCAAAGTAAACAGCTGAAAGCCAAATGAAGGCAGTCTCATAGATTTGTACTGTCTAATTAAAGTACAGAAACATTGCTTAACCAATTCAGGCATTTAGAGGGAAAGAAAAAAAAAAGCTGTTTGCAATTTTGATACACATTTTAATTATTGCAAGGTCTCAGGTAATAGTTTGTTTTACATCAAAACAAAATATCTGTAGTCTGGGAATTTAACCACTCTTTCTTGTTAAGCAGGGCAAACAAGTCATGAACAGTCTACAATATTCATATATATAAAGACAGATAAGCAAGCAAGTGCCATCACCTCCCCTGCAGCTCTGGTTCACCAACATACTAATGCACATTCCTAAACTTTAATCATGTCAGCAGTCCTACTAAATTGTAAAAAATCTACATGTATTTTTTTGTTGAATTAAGGTTTTATTTCTGATAACCGAATTGCTGAAGGGAGGCAGAATTCTCATCGTCTTATTCTGGGCGTGAAATTTCATATGGCTTCTTTGCCATGGTGAAGAGATTCTGCAGCAATCTGCATGCAGAAATACCATATCTGGCACCATATGGTACAACTTATGTACCAAACAGGGTTCAAAATGACAAATTGTTTATAAAAACTTTATGAGCTTTTTACACAAAGGGAAAAAGTAATATCCAAGGTATTAATTAACATCATGAATATTCACAAAAACACATTTTAAATTCAAACCAACAAGTAGTTCTTGTTTTTAGCAGGTGGGAAGATATTTAGTTGATGATACTATATGATTTGTCTCACCAGTCACCATCATGTGTCAGTTACAAAGAATATCAAGTATTCAGAGAGAATTACACATGATCAACCTCCTCTGGCTCTTCCTAAACTAGTAAATTAAACAGTGTCCAATTCCTGGCTATTAGAAAGAAAATTGTCTATAAATATAAATGGTTAGAACAATCCCTATTCCCATTCTGATGCAACTGAATCCTCCAAAACAATTCCCAGTCACATGCCAAAGGATATTTCCATTTAGTAGTTTAGCTAATGCTGTACATATTTGCCTGCCTCCTCTGGCTCAGTCCCCCAGCACTGAGCCGGCATTTTCATGCTCATATTGTCCCTTCATCACTTTCCAAGCTATGGCTTGCACTACCTAATGCCATGGTAATAAAAAGGGCATTACTGGGGGCTGCAGAGGCCTCTTGATTTGACAATGGAGTGAGGTATAGCACATTTGCAGCAAGAAGCAACCAAGACCTCCTCCTCATAACCTGAAAGAGACTTGGCCGGGAGCTAGGGAAATTTGGGGGATCATAAATTCAGCCTAAGATGACAGGACATATAGAGCTTATAAAATGGAAAAACTTATAAAAAGGCAAAGCCTTATAAAACTTATAAAAAGGCAAAGCCTTATAAAAAGACTTTTGCTCTTATTCTGTTCTAAACAGCCAGACAAGTCAGTTTTCACCGTCTCCCAATCTTCAAGGCTGTAACTGAGCATGCTTTGGTCAGTGTCTGCTCCCTAAGCCTTTTATATTCTCAGTGTGATGGTCTGTTATGGATGCCTTCCGGTTAGTTGCTTTCAGTTACCAGTCTTTCTGAAAGGGTTTTGTGTAGTGAATTGCTCTTTTTCTATCACGTCTTTGTCCTTTCCAGGATGCCTTTGGTGGATATAGCCTGAATCTGTCTGCTTGAATCAATATTTGTACTAGCTCTGTCTAAATTTCATCACTGTATTCTTTCCAGTGGAGCTTCAATGGGGTTGAATGGAAATGCTTCTTATTGGTAATGATGGCCATGATGCTGTTGGAGCTAAAAATGCAATTTTTTTTCCTCTTACTGCTTTGCACATAATTGCACATAGACTGCACTTCTATTTCACAGATATAGTCAAGGATAGGCAGGAATGATCACAGGATCAAACTGCATTGCAGCTTCTGTCGCACTATAAACATGCAAACTGCAGAAGAATGAATTCCACGTTTTCATTATTGCTGGTTATAATGTCAAATACAGACAGCCATATTTAAGAATAATCTTACGATTGCTCAAAGGGGGAGTTGTAAAGAGAGGCTAGTTCCACACTGGATTCACAAGGGAGTTCTTAATCAGCAGTGTCACACTGAGAAATGTAAAAACAACTTGGGGGATGGAAAATGAAGGAGTAGTGAGAAAGGAATAAACTTCACTGATGCTGTTAGAAGAAACTGGGATTCCCAGTGAAACAGAAGACATTTATGATTTATTGGGCAAACTGTTGAAGGGCTAATCCAAACACAGGACTGGGTTTGAGAGTGTTCAGGTTACCTCTACAAACAGAAAAATATCTTTATCTCAGGAAAGAGGAATAGCCAAAAGATAAACTACTGTGACCAGATGTCTCTGGCCATTCAGTCACCCAAGTACTATCAACTTCAGAAGCAACCAGGAACCTGAGATCTAGATCAATTACGTTGTTCGTAACTATTGCAATAATCCCCCGACCAGCTTCTCAAGCTACCTTTRTACTTTTCAGGGTTCCTTCAATCAGTCTGCTGTCAGAAGAGTAGAGTCAAGAGTGGAATCAATATTCACCAGAGCCAAACATTTTAAAATTCATAATTCTGAAGCCACTACCAAAATAAGTATCAATGATTAGCAGTGATCAGTGGTTAGTAATCCTAAAGTAATTAGTAATCCTATATRTGATTATTCTACTCAGTAAAACCAGATTTCAGACAAAACATGGGCCAAATACCTGAGGATGAGGAATTCTAATTCTGCACTTTTTCATAGGAAAGAATCTGGGATTTTTTTTTTTTTCAGTCGGGGGGGGGGTGCTTTGGCATTGTATTTCAAATCAGAAAAAAAACTCAGTGAACACTATTATCAATTGAAAAAATTAACTAAATATTTCAAGAACTCCACGTTTGCTTTAGCACAGGAAACATAAGTAGTTTGGAGCAACCAATCTGACACATGAAAGGCTTACAGTCACGTTCAGTTCTCCTCAGGTTTGTGCATCTTCATCTACAACAGAGGAAAATTTGATCTCTGGACTCTCACTTTATCTCATTCTATGTGAAACAAAAATACTGAAGATATGCCTACAGCAGAGTTTCTTAAAACAAACAAAAAATATCATAATAATCTGCCCTCCTTAAAAAGTGAAGTCGGAGGTTTTCGTTACTCCTGTAATCCAAACTGGTATATTCCATGACTTYCTTTTCAAGGACTGTATTTTTCTTTGGCAGTTTCCTGTGCCCTGTCCAGGAAAGTGCAATAAAAACTTCATAAAAATGCTTTGTAATGCCAAAACAATAATGTGAAGGTGGAAGCCAGAAATTACAAGAATGAAGTACCATGCATGCCAATGTGAGGAAAAGAAAGCCCAGACAGGCTGCTTCCCATGTTTGCTAAATCTTTTTGGTGCATGATTACACTGCTGATGTAAAAAAAAATAGTGTCCAGATCTTCAAGCTTGAATCTGAGGACTACTAAGCAAGTGGTGAATTGTCTTGGAAGGAAAACMCACCTGTTTTTTAAAGGAGGCAAAAAAATAGTGTGGGTGTTTCAGAAAAACTTCTGTTATCCATCTCAGACCTCAGTGGAAGAACAATTACAAGAATATGGCTGGAGCACCTCTCCTGTAAAGACAGGCTGAGAGAGTTGGGGTTGTTCAGCCTGGAGAAGAGAAGGCTCTGGGGACACCTCATAGCAGCCTTCCAGTACCTGAAGGGGGCCTACAAGAAAGCTGGAGAGGGACTTTTTACAAGGGCATGTAGTACATGGACAAGTTGTAATGGCTTTAAACTGAAAGCAGGTAGATTTAGATTAGATCTAAGGAAGAAATTATTCAGTATGATGGTGGTGAGGCACTGGAACAGGTTGCCCAGAGAAGTTGTGGATGTCCCATCCCTGGAAGTGTTGGATGGGGCTTTGAGCAACCTGGTCTAGTGGAAGGTGTCCCTGCCCATGGCAGGGGGGTTTGAACAAGATGATCTTTAAAGTCCCTTCCAACCCAAACCATTCTATGATTCTATGATAYGCAGAGAGCCTCTGAGAGAGCTTCTGCATTCAGCATGCATTTTAGGTTTTTGTTCTCCTCCTTGACAGAAGGAAAAAATATAATTTTAAATTCTAGCAATAAACAGGAAACCCTGAAATACTGTGAAAGCTATTCAGCTGCAGGAGGGAGAATCCTAGAAGAATCCTGCTGTGTTGAGATAATTAGGACATTAATCAACTCTCTGGATAGGGCAAAGCTAACATTCATAAATCCCTGATGTTGGTTCTCCCTTCTTTTTGCTTTAACACTAATAAAGCTGTATCATGGTCATGCTTGCACCTCCTCCCCCTACTTGGCTGTCGCCTACAGCATCAATGTACCTACAGTACAAGACTGATGGGCATCAAAGGTTAAGCAATTGCAAGCCGTTGGACAGACACATTGAGGCTTGGAGTCTGAAGAATGGCTGAGTGCACAGCTCAGCTCCAGCAGACCATGTCAGTGCTCATGATTTATTGTTGTTTGCTGCTCTGTTAGTCCTCCATGTCTAACCTAACAGCTTCGTCTGGAACTAGCTTGATTCAAATCCCTCTGCTGTCCCCAGCTGCCCCCGTACTGTTTCAGGTCTCGGTCTTGGCAGAGGAGAAACGATGTGGTTCCAGACAGCAGTGAAGCAGGTGTCCTGCTCTTACTGTGCTCACTCTCTAATGGGGACATGCTGTGCTCAACCCACAGGTGGCTCCTTTCAGGAAGAGTAATTAAGAACCATCTCTCTCCACTTTTTCCTATTAGTCCCAACAGATTATTTATCTTATGGACCATACTGCCTCCCATATCTTTATTCTTTGTGCAGCTTGTGCTGGTTTCGCCTTGTGCCTCATCTTGAGCGTTGAAAGCTGCAGTCCTAAAAGTCAAATTTTTTTATGTTATGAACATATCCTCATCCACAACTTGATGGCTAAAGATAKGTCTCTGGTACTGTTTCCTCATGTCTGCTTAGAGTTGCAGGCTAATATGCCAGGTGAGWGCAATTAGGGGAAAGGAAGAGAGGGAAATCTGAACTGAGGAATTAATCTCTAGACAAAAGAAAGCACAGTGGCTCACCTCAGCCAGGAAATTTCCTGGGGAAGAGGTGCAATGCACTGCTTTTCTCACCAAAGATATCAATGTACTTACTGACAGAGTGAATACAGCTGTCGAAAGCTGTGATTGGAGTAAGAAGAGGCAAAGTGATAGCAACAGTGATTATGAGGGAAAGAGCTCTTGACATTCTTCTGGGGGAAAGAGAAGTAGAATGGAAACAATCAGAATTCCTGAATTTAAGAGAACAACATTTTAAATTGATTTTACTTTTCCTATAGCTCAGGAATTCTAATCTGACATCTTTAATTTAAGCACCACTGCTTCATCTTAGTAAAGAAAGTGTGGATGCACACTCTACTCATACCAGACTCCCATCCAGTTACTAAGGGTGTGAGAAATTGGGCATGTAATTGCTGCAGATTTCATTCTTCACTATTCCAGTGTGGCTAGTAAGGCTCATCCTTGCAGAGACTGTAAGGAAGAGCAAGCTTCAATTATCTTGTGTGGGCTGGGTACACTTGCGTTCAACTCTTTTGTATAATCTCTCTTATCTTCCACTGAGGTGACTAAGTACATATTCCAACTCTGCCCCACAAGGAGAAAAGGCACAATTAAACCATTCATGGGTTGTAAGCCCTGATGCAGGAGGTAAGCATCATCTCCCATTTGCT
This sequence comes from Oceanodroma leucorhoa, assembly GCA_030449065.1. Classification (NCBI taxonomy): domain Eukaryota; kingdom Metazoa; phylum Chordata; class Aves; order Procellariiformes; genus Oceanodroma; species Oceanodroma leucorhoa. The sequence goes on from JASVER010000180.1 coordinate 1,176,740, forward strand.
GACCTGCACTCCAAAAATTGTCCTGTATTTCCTGAAAAGAGGGTGCCTATGTCCCCTACAACAGGGAGCCCTGAACTCTACAAACTGTTTTGAGACTGCCCAGAGAGTCCCTTACTGGTYTATGAGGAAACCAAACTAGCAGCCCTGGAAGGTAAAAGGGTCATGGAATAGGTTCTGGATGGGGGAGCAACAGTGTCCTCTGCCCTTTACCTGCCATGCCTTGATGACAAAGAAGAGCATCAGGTCCCAGAAGAGGGCTTGGAGGTGATCCTCCTCATCTGAAAGCTTTTTTTCTGAGCAACCTGATCTAATTGAAGATGTCCCTGCCCATGACAGGGGGGTTGGACTAGATGACCTTTAAAAGTCCCTTCTAAACCAAACTATTCTATGATTCTATGATTTTCACCCACCACTGGTCACTGTGCCACAGATGCAGTGCAGTCTCCAGCAGTCACTGCTCATCTTACAGGCCCAGAGTGTCAGCCAGCTGCGGGAGAAGCAGTAGCAGCAGCTGCCTTTGCTCACAGCCATCCTGGGTCTGGTTCAGAAGCACAGGGTTGTATAYGTTCTCACTCAGGTAGTGGAGCCAAAGGTTTTAGTCTGCTTTCTTCTTGTAGCTCCATATACTCTAAATTCAGCAGACGAGTGTAAGGAAACAGCATTACAATATCTTAGTGATGTGACCAACAACAAGTGTGTTGGTGTAGAACTGCAAGGCACAGCATCTGTCTCAGGCAGAGGGAAGGCGGTCTCAACATAGTTTCCAGGTTGTTTCATATTCCTATTAACAGAGCAGTTCCTATACTATCTAGGAACTTTTTGTAGTTTCCTCATTTCCCTCTATTTGTCTAGGATAAAATGCTTGCCAGGAGCCCCACGACTGTGAAGTAGTCACAATGTCATGATGCCCTTCCCAACCCTTAGCTTCCTTCTCTGGAAGGGCCATGGGTCAGAGAAGAACTCTCCCCTGCCCATTGTATTCTTGTGTGCCAGTGCTGACTTGACCTGACCTGACCTGACCTTACTTAAGCCAGGTCCCCAGCCCCACTTAGAGCCCAGGGCTTTGTCTCCCTGACATCTCGGGGAGTGCCACACACTCATGTATAAATGTGAGGTCATTTGATGTGTCCTGAGACATCTAAGTGGTGCTAGTGAGAAAGGTAGGCAAAAAAGGGAGGTTGCACTCTTTCCAAGAGAAATCTAAAAGCCAGAGTGTTTCCCAAACCTTTTGAYGCTGCAATCCACTCTCAATACAATATTTCAAGCATCTACAGTTCACTCAACTGTTTCAATATAATCACCCAAATTCATAATAGATCAGTTCTTCTAGGGYAAGAGAGAGAAAGCCCACTATTATATATTGTCTATCCTGAAGGAAATGAGACACTGCCAGCAGTTAAAGGTAGCTAGCTTTTCTCTGGATAGAATAAATATCTTCAGTCAGTATTTAATATTTTTCTCATACTCCATTCCTGGGAAAAAAAGATCTACTGCAGGCTTACGGAATTGAACTGCTGCTGACTGTTGCTGTCTAACAGTTGGCAATCCCCTTTGAGTTCTTTTACAGCCCACAGTTTGAGAAACATTGATCTATAGGACCTAACTAGCGGCTGCCGTAGAGCAGTTAATGACAGGGGAAGAGAGAACATTTAAGTGYACTTCATTTAACTCAGCTGAAGGCTCAACTGTAATGAACAATCACATAATACCTAGGTTGAATAGCAGCATTTATTGCAAACTCTAGTCAAAATAGGATTTCCAAAGATTTTGTTTCTAATGATGGATGAAAGTTTTGAATAATACSGATAGAACAAGTGACTATTACACAGTCTTGGAGTTTTCCATTTTCTTTGCATAAGACATAGAAACTAAATTGGTACTTTCTCAGCTCTTTTTTTAGTGACTAATGCTACACTAATTCCCACCTGTCAGATCACAGTCAAAAGGAATGTAAACAATGAAATAAAAACAAAAAACATTTTATATATCTTTCCCTCCCCAGAATATTGAAAAACTAAGCACATTACCATCAGAGAGATGCAGAAGCATCATGACTATCTGAATAAGAGATTGTGATTCCTTCTGTATTTATGATGGAGATCTACTTCCCCAAAACTGCTGGGAAATTTTCTCATTGCTAATAGGTCCTTTAATTTTCAAAGCTCTGCCAACCTCGAAATATCTAGTTTATTTTATTTCCATAACTACATCCCTTTTCTTGAGAAAATGGGCTTAGTGATATAAGCTCTATCAGTTACTAAAGTACAATATGCAGTAGAGTACATGACGAGAATGTGTGAAGCTTACCCACAATCACTTTCTCTAAGGCATTAATGAGCCTTTAAAATAGGATTGCCAAGGAGTTGTCTGATAAAGCTCATTGGTTTAATATGTACTTTTATTTGCATAAGGGSCACCTCAGACTAGGGACAGGGGTGTGTCTTGTAACTGCCTAATTACAAATATTCTAATTTTAGGATTCATTTAATTTACATTAAATAGGTCACTGCTGCTTAAATTCTAAGCACTGCTTAACCACTTTGCTTAAACATTGAGCTTGCAAGTTGGTAAATTCCAAGACCAAGCTCCTGTTGGATGCTAACTATACATTTTTTTACCCTGTTGTTAATTAGAACTTTGCTCTGAAACCCACTGATGTTGCAGATTTAGAAACTTTTCTTTTCTAATTACAGAACTAAAGTTAGTCATGAATAATTTATACCTACATTTGCTAGTAGGCTAAACCCTTTATTTACCTATTTGTAATCCACAGCAAAAATATCTCTTCAGCATTTTCTAATTTGTGGTTACACAGGATAAGTTCTATTAATTTCTCCTCATAAGTTAGCGACTGCACTTCTCCACTCATTCCAGCTGTTCTTGAGTAGATCTGTTTCAGGTTGATTTACTCAGTCTTGAAGGTGGGGAGAACATAYCATAATCAGTACAACTTCATCAGTGTTTCCTACAAGTGCATGTAAGTACATTTCTTTCCTGGAAACTCTGCATTTGCCTTTTTTCACATCTCAAAGACACCTCATAAACATCCCTTAAACAGATAACACACAAACTTTTTTCCAAGTCTTTCCGAAATGAAAAAWTTTTAGTTTACAGCCCTGCCTGTGCTTTTTCCTGTTTACTTAGACAGGAGTGACAAACATGGAAGTGGGACCGAAGGGCAGTTGCAACCATATTTAGCACTGCACATCCAGCTCCTCTCTTTATTTACAATGTCTTAAAACTTTGTATTGCTATGTATTAAAGTGTTTACTGGTTTTGCAAAGGCTTTTGGCGATAACATTTAGGGAGGTAGACACATAGAAACCAATTAGTATCTTGTGGGACCTTGTAAATGGTTTTGTTTTTTTAATAACAAACATGAGTATAACAGAAAAAGCATTTAACAGTTTGCCTTAAACACGAGAGAGATGGTTTATGCTAATGAAGTAACAAAAGTCATTTTTTTTAAGGTATTAATTTGTTAGTCTGAAATATGACAGTGTATAAAGGTATTTTCAGCACATATTGTAACAAGACAACAGTGACATCACACTATACCATCACGGAACTTTTAAAGATACATGCAAGTATAAGCTCTCAGATGATAATGCACTATGATACCCTGATGCTTCACTGACCTTGAAGTGATACACGTGCAACGTTAACCAATGCACTAAAGTATCTATATCTCCATTACAGAGTATGGGAAAAGTGAGTATCACATATTTCAGGTTGCTTTGGAGATAAAAAGATTTTGCCTTTACATATATCCAGCTCCGAACGAAACGCCTCCACATGCTAATGGAATCCATGGAGCAGAGTGTGACTTTCAGGAGGCAGGAGACAGACTTCTGAGCGCATGGATGTAGCCAAACTCCACCCTCCATGCTGCACTTTGTTCAGCAAACCGAGGAAAGAGCAGCTCTGGAAAYGAAAGCCCAAACACTTGTCAGGCACCTGGGGGAAGAAATCCTTTCTTGGTAATGAAAGAGGTGAATAAGAAAGGCTTTCTGGGGCCAGGGGACAGAACACTGTAACGGGAAGTGAGGAAAACCTTCCCCAGTAATAAGTCTGTTCTGCCTAATTATTAGCCGCATCTTTCTGGTCTGGTGTAATTAGGCTGGGGAGTAAGGGCAGGAGGTCCTGTAAGTAATCCCTGATTGCAGGTATGGGGACAACCCCAGCAGATTGGACAGCTGGGGGGTATCACCCACTGGCTGTCCATGTTGGCCCATCCACTTCATGGGCATAATATGCAGTGGATGTAATTTTTTATTTCCCTGTTTATAAGCACTGATCCAAACATTATAACACAGTCACAGTGACTGTTAATAGACTCTGTCACTTACAGATGTTAGCAAAAATTTCAAAGGTAGTTTGTGTTGGAACAAAGATATGTTTTTTTCCAGGTTTGGTGACAGCAAAGTTATTTGTTTGTTTAATAATGCTTTGTATTTCCATATTTCGGAAATGTTACAGTGTTGGGTTTAGAAGTTGAATAATCAAATAATAAAACTGTTTTCTACTAGACTGTACTGTGAAAGTTTTTGCAAGTGAGATAAGGAGGGGATAGGAAAAAGCTTGTTTGGATGAGACATGTCTGTTATTTGTCTTAACTTACACCTCTGATGATAGCTTTAGTTAAGCCTTGAGAACTTTATCTTTATGACAGCAGTAATGCATGTTCAGTTAATCCTTCATGATACCATCAACAGAGTGCGCAAATACTACGCGCAGTTCCTTGGGTTTTTCAGGTTGTATTGAAAGCAAGTAATATTCAGGGTGTTTTCCTCAGCTTATAGTCACTGGTAGGCTGCTTGCATATATTTTATTAAATATTTATAAGTTCAGCTACCAATGTGCATTAAATATTTGAGGTAAAYATGTACCCACTGCAGAAAGAGTAGGAAGGCACCTAGCAGAGGTAGTTTCAGCTGCCTTTTGTTTGCGACTATATGCTATAAACAAAGCTGGGTTTTTTTTATGTGGTTTAACACTGCAGTGAGGAGACCTTCCTGAAGTTGTGAAAATTTGGTCTTTCTATCATTTACTGCTCATTTCGAGATCTGTCTGCTATTATAGCCCCTCCCCGTAACAGCAAAACCGATAACCTTCTTAAGATGTTGATGAAAACATCATCAGAGAAGGAAGTAACAAAGACAAACTGTTCTTTGAGTGATTCCAGGATATTATCTCTTCTATCATTACATTTCTTAAGGCATGGCACTAAAAAGGCAAAACAATCCACCTCCACCCCTCCCTTCTTCAGTTTTCAATGGCTGGGGAGAGGGGAATAAGACTAGAGACCATTCAAAGGAGGCAAATATTTTTCCCTTCCCAGTCTGCTCACTTGCAGACTTTATATGCCTCTGCTAATTAATGCTTGCAATTTGTGACATCTAGCAATGCATATTACATATTTAACTGCCTGATGCATAGGTATTGAAGAGTTGCATTCTCCTCTGTCACAGTGGTTGTCCTGGCATTAGTAGTTTTGATAACCATTCAGGGTATGCCTCCATCAATATGTAAATGTAACTGCATCTGATGTGATGTGCAACTTCAGAAGTCGGTGCTTTCTCTTTTGGAATTTTCTCAGAATTGTTCTGTGCAGAGTTCCTTTTACTTTGCATAAATATTGTTTGGTTACCTTGAAGTTTTTCTACCACCTGAAGAAACACACTAGACATGCAGTTACCAGTGGCCTTTGCTGAATTAATTAACAAAGCTTTGGCTCTCAGTGGTTTGATATACCTTCATTAGCCTARTGAATGGCTGAGTGGGCACCTCTGCTGAAAATAACATAATACTGCCCACACAACAGTCATCTTGAGATAAGTACATGCTAGTCAGCAACAATCAGCAGCTCCCAAATGGCCTGGAAAGACTAACTACACGTATCCCTCCCTGCTACCAGATGAGGAGCACAGCAGGCTGGCTGGAACTCGCATGTGTAAAGAGCAGGTAACATCAGACACCCTCGCTGTGAGCCTGGGCACAGCGCAGCTCATCTCACAGTTCTGCAAGCCCACTGAGGAAGATCCTCAGCAGCACAGCTCAGCCCAGCCTTTGGGCTGGATTCAGTTGTCAGTACTTTACAGCACTGTTACAAAAGATGTTCTTCTACGTGATCAAGACAACAGTGAAAGAGAGAGACAAGGGAGGTAGAAACTGTTGCTGATGATCACATATTATATACAGGTATAGCAAAATATAATAATCTGTAAGTGTTTTGGTGTTTTACATTGGTGATAAATATGCCTGCTTACTGATTTGCACAAAAAAATCCATTGAACAATCCCTTGGCTAGGTGCTCTTCTCTTTTGTTGGAGAGGAAGGAACTTGACAGATAATTCTTCCTTCTTTTTGCTCTGGAGAGGGCTATTGTTGTTTATAGCATTGATGCTATGCTGTTGACCTGGTAATTCACTTTAGTTTCTACAGACACATGGCTAACACGTGACAAGCCTTATCAAGATAAGCATATTTGGCAAGACAATGAAACCATCTTAGCTTCAGGTCACTTTCCTAGCTTCATATCAAAATTTCATAGCAACAAAAGTTTCATTCCAACAAGCTAATAAGATACGTAGAAAGCCTATAAATCAGCAAAATATACTTTACATCCAGAAAAATKAAAGTTTAAAGGTTTATGCTGCAAATGAACAAGGGTTATATGTATTAGCCCGTACAGAGGTGTGAACTTGTTTTAGGTTTGCATAGGTTTGTATACAATTTTGGCAATGTTACATCTATTTAGTGAACTTAGTGAGGATGTCATCATAAATGTGTTACAAAGATTCTTTGCAGAAGCAGTACGCGTTTTCTTCTACATTGCTCTCTATGCAGAATGCAAGTTGTTGTTGGTATTTGTGACACCAACCTACATGGTTGACACTCATTTCTGGACCATACAGGTWTTATGGAGCCTCCGTACTCCCCAAGACAGGAGAAATGGTTGACTACTGCTTAATTGGTATCTTAGTGTAGTATTCTCCTGCATAACAGCAGCCAGGACCCTCAGAAGGATCCACACTAGCCAAAAAAGTGCCATCTGTTCCCCTTTACAAATGTAAGGGATGAAGGGAACCAGTATGACACAGTACAGATAGTACAGATAACAAGTGCCCCAGATGCTGAAACAATTTCAGCTTGCAGGTACTCTCCTTTCATCATTTTAAAAGGCAGCCATCCACTTAGGTGGTAGTTGCAGGTGACATCTGTGTCTTTCTTCTTCATTTGGGGAAGCTAGCAGACAAGGGCAGAGCGTTAAGCCATGGCAACAAGGGGGGAGAGTTAATGTATGGGAAAGGAGGAATCTGTCCTTGTCATCCTGGCACTGTCACTGGGTCTCTGTACCTCTACTGGAAAGAGTCTATAGCACAGCAGATTAAGATCTGAGTCCGGATGGGGATGTAGGTGTAATCCCACATCAACAATTTCTCCTGGCTTCTGCTTACCAAAGAGAAGAGCTCAAAGCATCCTAGAAGTGGTAAAGTGATYCTAAAACCAAGCAAGTCCTCAGCTGTGAATGAGGAGCTGGACATCATGTAGCAGATTCCTGCCAAAGGGGCAGGATGCTGCTTCTTTGTTTGAGGCTCCTATCTCTACCTATGGAGAGATCAGAGGAAGCAGGAGGTTGTCAGCCCAGCTTTAAGCAGTGCTGGGTAAAAACGCACAAGAAGAGCTAATGACTACCCTGGTGCTGCTAACTCACGGTGGTGAGGGTCTAAGTAGCACATGCTCATTTCAAACTGTTGGCTTGAAATGGGAATAGCAGGTTATAAATGAATGTGTAAACTGTGTGGCAATAGGTCCGCAAAAGAGGCTGAGTGCTCTCTCAGATGCATGGGGAGAAAATGCAAAGTGCTTGCTAATAAAATGTGTAGCTGCAGTCCTAGCCATACTGAGAGGAAGGATCCCAGGAATATTATTAAACCACTATAAAGGACATATTTGACATATGGCTGACTTTTCTAGTACAACCTACATTTCTCTAGGAGGGAAATGCATCAGGAGCTTATGGCGTCCTGGGTGCTGTGGCTGCTAGCAGAAGATAATGGAAGGAGGACAAATTGCTGCTTAAGTACTTGTTCTTAATGAACCCAGTCTGGCTAGAAAGTTCACTTCCTCACAGGGTGAAAAGGCAGGATGAAATTGCCTTGATGTCATTGGACTTGATAGCACAGTCTATATGTCTTTCACAGTCCCTGACCATGCAGTGAAATGACCAAATGCACCGTCCATCCTTAAGCAGATACTGCTTGGCTGAACCACCCATGTGACCTGAGGCGTCCAGGGCTTATCCCTCCAGCATGGGGCAGACAGCATTTCTCAGGACTCATATGGGGACTCAGACCTGTTAAGAGATCTGATTCCTATGGGAGGATGAGGTTGTTAGCATCCCTCATATTGTCAAGTTTCCAGACAACATGGGTGTCATGAGATGAGCCAATAAAGCTAGCAATGGAGTCAGCAAATTTCCCTCAAGGGTCCGTGAGGCCTTGCGTGACAACAGAGCGGGAGCGCTTTTAGTAAATACAGTGAAAACTCAGAGGACAGGAATGAAAAGCCTGCAAATGGCTCCAGACGGCTGGCAGTGGGATGGGGGTTTGTGTGAATCAGTGCTCCCCAGGGGTACTGTTTGGAAGAGGGGGGACTGACTGACAACCTCAGAGGCCTCAATTACCAGCTTGCCAGCAGTAGCTTTCTGCACCCCAAAGTGATTATCTAATGATTGGCAGAAGTCAGCATAGCTGCACAAAACAAAGCTGTAGAACATAATTATTGCTGTCCTCATGACAGGCACAGGTACCTGGAACACGATGAGCTGATGACACTGGGAGAGCATCAGCTCTTGGCAGGGAAGTCAGTGCTCCACTTCAGAAAAATTTGCACTCACAGCTGTTTATAGCTGACCCATATGACAGCATGGTCCCACAGGACCGTGCTGTCTCTGCAGTCCAGAATTTGCCTGCTGTTTTACATAACCTCAGCACAGTTGGAGAAGGTGACACCTTCCAGAGGTTGAAGTTCTGGTGAACAGAAGTCTCTGTGAATACTTCAGTATTGCTTTAACTTGAAAACCATGCATAGTGWATGCATGGTCTCTCCTGGCAGATAGTATTTAATACTGAATTAGCAGACTACATTCAGTAAAGAAATTCAKAAACAAGGAGCTTGGTTCAATTGGAAAAAAATAAACGTTCACAATGAAGATCCTAATTTGTCTTTCTAGACATCTTTGTTTATGAATTATTTAACTCAGTTAAAAAAGAATGTATTAGTTTGGGGGGCATGAGAGGGTTGCTTATTTATGCTGTTGATAACTTCTTTAAACTAGTATTTTATTAGTTTTACAGTTGCACTTCTCAGAAGTGCAACCCATGTAATCACAGAAGCACACTCATCAGTTCTCCACACTACTTAATGAACAACACRTGATTAAAGACAGGGGAATACCTTACAAGATGCAAAGACCGTGAGTACACCAGGATCCCTACAGGTTAAACCGTTGATCTGAATGCAGTGTGTACGYGTGTGTRTTTTTGCAGAAGAGGAAGCATTACACACTCACTATACCCATCCTGACAAGCAAACAAAGTTTTGGTTGTAAGTCAGTGAGTGGTGTGGTTCTATTCTAGTGGCCACCACAGCCCACGTCCCCCTGACACGGTTGTGAATCTGTCAGTTGTGATAATGGCAGAATTTTAGAAATATGGTTTCTACCAACCCTCATAAAATGAAAATTATTTAATTTCTCAGATAACTATAATTCTTATTTGAAATGAGCTTTTTCATTTTAACACCAGTCCTGTTCATGGAAGAAGTACATTTACTGAGAGAACCCCACACTGAATATGCATACTGGGCGTACAGCTACTATGTGTCTCTTTGCCCTCRGGAGTATAAATTTCTTCCTGACAAATTTACACAGTACGATATAAGCTGATCGCTGAGAACTGTACATAGATGMTAAGATGAGCAGTTTAACAAGTCTTACTATTTGCAAAAGGTAATCTAAATAGTGATTTATGGTCTTTAAACAGGAGGCAAATAATGTGTTTTCTGCAAGGCAGTCACACCTTACTTTTCATGCAGGACTTCCAGTGGAAAGGGTTGCASAACTAAGGTCATTTAGTCCCTCATGAGGCAAAAAATCCCACGTGTTTCCAAGTGCTTTGTTCCTTACAAAAAATAAAGCCTACAGATGTAGCAAACAATATTTGCTAATCATGTGTAAACATATTTGGCCAGATCGGCACATATTGCTGCTGTCTTCTGTCTGGCCAATTCTCAAACACAGATCTTAAAAGCTGTAGCTAAAAGGCTCACTCTGTCAAGGGATACTAACTTCTTATTGAACAGTGGAGCTAGCTAATTCTAAAGCCCAGAGAAACCAGGAGAAGGATTATTTTTTTTCTTATTACATTTCTTATTAGCTCTCRAGTAAGACAGGTATTATGTAAGAGATGAGAACAAAAATCCATCCATCCTTGGGAGGAGTTGTTCAGAACCTTAGCTGAGCTAGCTCGGATGAGGAAACTTTTCCTACTGTCATTCTGTCCTGGATAACAGAGCTGATGCCCATATGAAGATTTTCTAAAAGTTATCTGAAGATCTCTCTAGAAGGGTGTTGTCTACCTGCTGTTCTTGAATACACTTGTAACTCATTTCCTTGCCATTTAGCTAAAACAAATTGCATGTAAAAATATATTTCCCACATGCACCAGTTTGCATTTCCTGCCTGATGTTAACCAATCAAAGTAGAGCACAAGAAATCAAATTGTATGCAAAGGACCAAAGAGCAGGAGAAACTCATTTATGGATGAGACAAAGTACCACATAGAAGAGGAAGAAAGCTCATCTGATTCATGCCTTTAGGAAGACCTCACCCATASAATTACTTGTGGAGTGTCAGGATGCATACTCAGACTGCATGGTCACACAGCTCAGCATGAATGACAGATAGCAGAACATGCATGTGAGAGAAGAATATCAGATAAGCGTGAGTCATGGATCACAACTTCTCATTTCCTAAACAAAGTGTACTYCTCTTGCACAGAAGTACCTTGTCTTTGAAATGGTCCCACCTGCAAGAAAAATGGTGGCCAGTGAGACCACCTGGAAGGACTCCAGTTCTGGGAAATGAAGATGTGGAACAGGTTCTGGCATGAAAGAACCTGGCATTTCTGGGAAAGGAAATTGCTACCTGGTTCTCCTGCACTGGTCATGGCCATTGCTTAGCTGAGGGTTCCGTGGGAATAAAATCTCTGGATCACCAACCACTAACAGGGAATTCAGCTAATTACAGGAGACACCATGAGTATGGCATATTTTAAAATGTGCCACCACATAAGCTCTTTGGACTTTAGCCACAGCACTAACAGCAAGCCAACAGGAGGACCTAGAGACCTAGAGGGAATTTAGGTGGGCAGCGATCAAAGCAGTGTTAGAGCAAGATAGAAAGACAGATGAGGRTGTAGACAGTACAGTTGTATTTTAAAAGTCTTGATCAGATATTCCGCCATGGCAGGGATGTGTTAATGCAGATAAAAAACAGCCCAGGAAAGAMTGAAAGTGTATCTGTACTGGAAAAAAATTTTCCTTTTTCCTAAGTAAAGTATATTTCACTTGTTTCACAGATAAACTGTATTTCTCTTGTATCRGGATACTTGCAAATAATCCTACTTGTAATTTATCTTAGAAACAGAAAAGTAACAAAATTAGTGAAAATGTGGAAGATAACCACATTGTCTATGTCAGCAAGTAAATCGAGGAATCTAGCTTCTGAGATATTTCCATTTTATAATGGTTCTCAGCAACCACTTTGTGATTACTCTGCTACATAAAAACTAAGATGACTTCCCCTGCTCTAGAAATGCCACTATATGGTCGCACTATGTGCCACTATAAATAAGCTTAAGAGATAGAGATAAATATCATCATAATCCAACCTGTTTTCAGACATCTTTGAAATACAATAACTTTGAGGTTAGATCTGTCACATTAGTTTTCTGACTTGAACAACATTTTTCTTCAAAKTCATACCATCAGATGCAACACAAAAGGGGGTTATCCATGCAAACTTTCTTCTGTCAGAATAATGCAAGAAAAGCCTTTCAAAATTAAGTTTGTGACATTGTTTGCCTTTAGTATGGAACAAGTGCAACTTGTTTTATTCAACAATCATTTTGCATAATATGTTCAGTGAGTTTTTCCATACATGTATTAAAACAAGGTATACATAAAGTACGTAAAGTACACACAAATAAAAGCTATTTTGAATACTTTGAGTGGAAATACTGCACTTACAACAATACAAAAAAACCTTTGGGAATTTAGGTTTCTTGTTTATTTTACAGCATTTCTCTTTTGGCCTGTTCTTTTGCTTATTCTGCAAGAGGTAATTGTGGGATTCTGAAATAATCAAGGTAATTCAAAATAGGTAAAAATCTAAAACTGATTATGCAAGTTTGGTAATAGAAAATATATTTGTTTCACAGGGCCACACACACTACAGCAGAAACTCTGTATTTGGTATTCTTCAATTCCAACATACATTATAAAACAGAAGAACAGATATTACAGATTACACTGACAGCTTTGGTCATGATGAAGCCTTGGTGTGAGGAATTCCCACTGAAATTAATAGGAGTTCTAGATATTTGCTAAGTAAAGCTCTAAYAGCAGCATGTAAAAGGGCAGAGATTAAAGGGGAAAAAATGATGCAAACTGAATGAAGAATAAAGAAAAAACAGCAGTTTAAAAATGATGCTCTGGATATTTGAAATAGAGCATCCAAAGCAGGGTGTTTAAAGTTTTAAAGAAAAAGGTCCCTTTATAGAAAACTACTGATCTTGGTTATAAGTTCGAAGTAAAAGTGTCCTCCACTTTAATGGGAAATAAGAACATTTCCCATCCCCAAAACTAAAAGAAAGGGAGACAAGTCGTTTTTTACTTTTTCTTTTTAAAGAAACATTCAGTAAATTGAAGTGTCAGTATTTATCACTCAGATTAACCACTAACCATCAAATTGACCCAACAACAGATAAGAATCAGCTTTAACTGCTGGTCCATGTACAAATATCCTAAAGTGAAGCATTCACTTTTAACATGGCACATACGTTCAGGCTGAATGTAGTCCATGAAGAGCAGTAGCAGCAAGAAAATGAATTTCTGTAGAATGCTGGAAATAATTACCATGAATCTCCAAACATCTCTCTTTCAACATTGTATTAGCAGGTGCAAAGTACTTGAGGGAATTTTCCCAGCTTACCTAAAAGCAGCTTTGGTTTTTATTTTCAGCTTAGGTAAAAACAACTATTTCCTCTGGAATTGTGAATTGTATATACTTCTTGTCATACCAGATTTATCATGGAAAAAACAAACTATAAAACTAAGAAGTTATAGTGCACGTAGAACACAGAATACTGTCATCCTTTCTACTAAATCAGATGTGACAATAACCTTTTAGCCACTTTGAAAGTTAACATAGCCAACAGGCAACCTCAGGATTAGGACACAGGCATCTTTGTGTAAGAGAATAGTAGCTCTAATTGGAAGGGTATCCATTGTTTATGCTGCAAAAGAAACCTCTCACCTCTTATACTTCTCACATTCCTTGGGCTTATTTTCTTTTCCTCYGGAAAAGATTCATCTTCTCAATTATCTCTAGAGGACACATAATGTAACATACGGTGCTGGTCTCTTCTCCCGAGTAACAAGTGATAGGACGAGAGGAAATGGCCTCAAGTTGCACCAGGGGAGGTTTAGATTGGATATTAGGAAAAATTTTTTCACTGAAAGGGTAGTCAGGCATTGGAACAGGCTGCCCAGGGAAGTGGTGGAGTCACCATCCCTGGAGGTGTTCAAAAAACATGTGGATGTGGTGCTTCGGGACATGGTTTAGTGGGCATGGGTACTAGGTTGATGGTTGGACTCGATGATCTTAGAGGTCTTTTCCAACCTTAATGATTCTATGATTCTATGATTGCATAAGATTACACTCAGAGTTGCTTTATGCACCGTAGATGTTTTAAGCAAACATATAGCAAAGCACAAGTGATGGTTCAGTGTCTAATTTCAGTACAAGAAAGTACAACGAAGCTCAAAATTTAAATACCACCCCCCACACACTACAGATAGCATCCTTACTCAATGATATTTGGGTCTTTTTTAATYAGGACTATGACAGGAACCAGGAAGCTCATGGTCCTGTTGTCTGACTCAGAAGGGCACAGATGTTTTCAGAGCGGAAAGCTAAAATTAGGACCATTTACTTCATTAGGCAGTATCATCATGTAATAAGTAGAGGACCTCTTTATTCTTGAAAAAGCAAGGAGTCCTATTGCCCAGCTGCCTTGCTTTACCCTTCACCCCTTTAGGCAACTCTTAATAGACTGAAGTAAGTGGTTGAACATCTCATTTAAGAAAAAATAAATAAATCAACGTATGCTTTTGACCACATAACAGGGTTAAATCAATATACACCAAAAAAAAATTGTTGATATTAATCTCTARTCCTAATTCCTCTGTCTGAGAAAGGCAACTGATGCTCACACCATTTTGATATGAAAGGTACTATTAGGGAGTCCAGCCTTTCCTGTCGGCATTCTTTCATCAGCATTAGGGGAAACATGTTGCTCTCCTTTGACTATAAAAGGCATAAACATGTAGCCAGAGAAAAATTTTTTTATCTTATTTTGTTGTCTTCATCAGGTGCAGGGTTGCTCAAAGGATATCCCCAAACAACCCCAGTCACATCCAACCTTATCTTCTTCCAAATTAACAAGCTACAGCTGTTTAAATTTTCTCCATTGCCCCCAGTTTTGCTGATATTATTTGATATTTACTGTATGGTTGCCCCACTATTTTCTGCGTTGGTCAGCAATTTCATTGAGTACCCCTCTTTTGTTATCTATAATGTTTCTCATTTCTCCTGTTTTTTATTCTGTTGATTTGTTAGTATAGCCACACATAAGCATTGGTCATTTGAATGCATACCCTGACAGATACTTTAACTCTACATCAGCAATTTGCACTGAAACTGACAAGTATATGCCTTGTGCTGCTTCCATTCTTGAGGTGGGGTTTCCCTTTTCCTAGAGGGAAACTAAATTTGCAGTAGCAATTTGGATGAGACCTAATCTAGTTTTCTCACAGAAATATCTGTCTTAAAAAATCCACCGCCTGCCTTGAGCTGACCTGCATCTCTGGTTTTGATGGACACAAGAAAGTGTGTCACTTTCAGAAGAAAGTGRTGGGGAAGCCCTAGTTCAAAGGTCTTTCAACTCCACCAGCAATGCCACACATCTGTGTATGGGCCACATGACCAGAAGCCACACAGTGATGCCAATGCTTTGAAATGACCATGAAGAAGAGGTTCAGTGATTGGGAGACCAGCTAGCTAGCTGGCACTGGGCTACCAATCATCACGTCTCAGCCTTCAGGGAGCTCATTCTGGCAAAGAGGACTGCAATCACTGCTACCCCTAATTCTAACTAGACAACAATATGCGAGCAAGTTCATGAGACACAAGGTGGAGGTTTGCATACCATCTCCTAGATTCTCCACCCATGATTGGTCAAACTTATCCATATCAACATACGGAGCAAAATCAGAAGGACCCATTGCAACTCAGCGTAGTGTAGCTGTACTTGTAAAGCTACACTGAATAGAAAGTTCTCAGCCTTGCAATCAACAACGTTAGCTTTTTCACCTAACCTCTGCACTGAGTGGTCAAGCTGTGCACCTTTATCACTTCCATGGGCTGAACTCTACTAACCATAGGTAGCAAAACGAACAGTGTGGACCTCATTTGGTCAGAGCCCTGGACACTTCCTCAGGTGGCCTTCTTAACTCACAGTGCACTGGGTCTACCATCCTGCATGATAAAAAAAATGAAAGGGCAGCTTTGCTATCTCCTAGTAAAAAAGACATATATAGCGTGATGCCTGTGTCTGGTGAGGCCTCAAGTGTGGCATGGCAGACACAAGGGTTAAAGGCCATCTGGAGTAGTGAGAGCCCCACAGTCCGAAAGTGGCATAGTATTATCTATACTAGTAAACAGAAATATTCCCTGAAATGTGAGCTGGGCCTGGGAATTTTAGCGGTAAAGTGCTAGCTGGACTGGAACAAGTTTTGCGAGAGAAAGAGCTTGTTAGAACATTCATGTTCTATGGCTAAAAAATGTTCCTGGTCATGCTTAATTTACTAGAATGGACACAGCCTCAAAGCGTACTTTAACAGTTAAGCTTGTTTGCCTCTAGCTTTTCCTCCAGTACTTTCCCTTCCATGATTTCCCTTCAGTACAATCCAAACTTGGACTGTGGGATGACAGTGGAAAGCATTATCTCAGTAAAGTAAAAGAAAGGAAAGGAAGAGCTTTCATAGTAGAATTAGTTATTGGTATACTCTTCTGTTTATGAGGGGCCAGGAAAATAAGAAAGTGGTCCAGGCTTGTGTGAGCATAGAACTGTGGGAGTTTACTAAGATACGATCAAGGTAATAGCAATATATTATGTGGAAAAAATGTGGTCAGGCAACTTTCAAAACCAAAACAATGCTGTCCCAACCCTAACAAAGAGCTCACCAGAAACTGCTTTCAGACCATGGTTTGCTTCAATTATTGTTAACACACTGCTAGTACAGACACTGCAATGTCCTGTTACATCCTGTATGTGGTTTTGTTCTGAGCAGGAGATACCACCATCAGCAATGCTCTCCACAACCCAGCTCTAAAGACTAGGTAGGTTTATCTTCTACAAGTCTTATTCTGACATATCGTGCTATTTCTTATACGTGTTTTCAAAAAACTGTGCAAAACATGGGTCGATCACGTGTAGCAAATAAACTTAGTTACAGGACWACCTTGAGAAATCAGTGACTTCCATTATGTTGCGTAAAGAACTGTAGCAACATCGACAAAACATTTAGGGAAGTGAACAGAGGAAACAATACACTTTCCTGAACTGTCCACTCTGAAACAAAAAATGAATTCGGAGTTCTGCAGCAGTTGCTGCCATTCATAGAAGTGATGCTTTACTTCCAATTGAAAGACAAYGCTCTCCTCTTGCACATCCTGTATTTCTAGGAGAATAAAACCACATTTCACTAAAGACAATTATTGAGATAGAGGTATTGCTTTCTATTTTCCTCGTAAAACACAATTTTCTGTTTGCAGATACTTGATCACTTTACAAAGCCATGATCTTGGACAGTAACACTGCCAATAATTCTGCATCTGGACAAAATGTTTTGTCAGTTGCACTAATAGAGCTGTGGCCCATTTCAAGAAGCCCCTATTTGTTCTTATCAGTGACGGAAGCAGTGATCTGGGTGATGAAAAAGAAATAATTGTAACAGTTAGAGACTGACAGAAATATTAGGATTATGGTAATTATACTTTCACATGTAATTTCTGAACTGATCAAAACAAGTGAAGGAAGCAGAGCTATAAACTGTTTTATTATATTCAGTGGAGGATTGTAAAAAAAAAATATCTGTTCACTCTAAGGTAAATCAAATAAAAATATGCAGCTGACCTCAGTTGTGATTGTCACTTAGCAGATCAAAGTTGATAGCAAACAGTCAGTTGCACTGACTGAAGTATTCCCAAGTGGTGACTATGACCTTATTGGAAAGAAATTAAAAAGTTCAAGAGGAATGCCTCTAAGGTGATGGTTTTTTTCATTTTTACAGTCTCCGTACTTCAAGAAAGCTTCAATAAGCACATTATGAAGGTGKTGTGAAAACAAAGTGTGAAATCTTCCCACAAAATGCCAAGTATTTTCCTGAGTCAATTTGCAAATTCCATGATGTATAGCATTTATAAAAAAGTTCTGCTACATAAGCATAAATTTCACACTAAAAATGTTGCCTGAGAAATGGAAATTAGAAGTTTCAATCAAGTCTAGAACTAATTCAAATTTACAAGCAGTTTTATGTGGATGTCATCAAATGAGACTACTGCAGGCTCCTGTTTAGATCAAAGCACCCTTAAACATTTAGCCAGCTACAAAACAAGTCTCAGCGCAAGTCATGTTCAGAATACGGCAAAAATATTTCACCTGGATTCTAATATTTACATGAATATTAGTTTGATCTTGATTGTTAAAGGGAAATGACTGATTTTTTTTTTTCAAGAGAACTAAGATGGCTGCATTTTTAAATCATATTTCAAAGTTCAAACTTTAAGTTACAGGACTTCTGTCAAAAAGGAGTGATTCTGATTTTTTTGTCACCCTGACAAGTTCCTCAGTTGAAAAGATATTCCAGGTGGCAAGAATTCCACACACTGAACATTAATCAGATCTGAGAAGTAATATTTTAGCCACAGTAAGCATGTCATATACATTTGAGATTTTTGKTTTTCTCCCCATCAAGTCTTTAAACTGAACAGAAACTCCTGAATCATATAATCAGCAGTATGTGATCAGTTATCAGAAAGGACCAGTAACTTTCAGTATTTTTCCCATAATACTGCTAAATGCTGTGCTCAGAGTTCATTTAACGTAATTTCGAACAGACTAGTTGGGATTTTCTTCTTAAGTCTTCAGGTAAAATTCTTAATGCATTTCTCAAAACAGAYAAGTTGCTGATAGTCAAAATGCAGTGTTTGATGTCTGCTCAATTCCCCTACTGCCAAGTCTCCCAATTTATTCTTGACAAAAAGGTATGCCAACATTTTTTACAAAGGTTACCAAATGACACAGTACAGGTAGCATAACCACATTTCCAGAATTTGTGCTTTAATCAGTGTCTCTYCAGAACCTGGAAGAACTACAACAGTATCCTCTGCAATTAAGATACTCTCTGTTTCCTTCCCAAGAGAATCAGTCTGTATATCTATATCAGCAATCTGACTCCTTTGATATGAATCCAAATAATCTCCAATTGTCTCATACTACTTCAGGTCTCAGAAATTTTACTTCATGCATTTGAATTCCTTCACAGGAAACCAAATCTGAAGTACCAATGCTAATACATTTCCACTAAGGCAAGAYTTTATGTGGTGTTGCAGTATCAGAAATCCTTTGTTAGGCACATAGCATGCATGAAGCATTTGAAAGCTATGGCACCCACAGGAGCTACTAGTGCAAACCCTTCAGCTGATCTATGGGCTATACAGGGGAACAAGTGCTGTGAGTAACTTTCCATTTGCCCTCCATTGCCAAACATCTACAAATTTGCTTCTTTGACAATCCTGACCTTCCAGCTGCTTGTACCTCTTCAGATATTTTTCATTTTTAAATCATATTCCTGTTTTACTTTACCTTCTCTGCACCCTATTCCCATGTAAGCCTTTTTATTTTCCTATATATTATCTTTCTTTGTATTTCACCTTTCCTTTTTCTACTATTAACCCAAGAAGCAAGTCCTAGCTATGAGACTAGTACTTATTAGCTACTGGCAGGACCCTAGGGAGATGCAAGCCAGGACCACAACTTTGCTGTTCACAGAAATTTGCACAGAGTGTAATTTTTTTCTCAGAAAACAGGCTGGTAGACGACACAGGAAACAGACAATCTCCTGCTTGCTGTTGGGTACTTCAGGATCAGCAAAAAGTTTTGAATCCAAATAAATGATAGCCTTGTTTTGAAAATTCAAGATAATCACCATACAGGAATGATGTGACTGTTCTGTGATTCACTGGGCCAGGAGGTAATACAGTACAAACACATCTAACACAATACAGATAAGAAATCAAACTCTTGACGTGATATATCCCTTCCTGCACAGAGACTACCTATATTCTCAAGAGATGCAGAGTCCCTCTGTCTTTGGGGAAAAAAGCAAAGGGTTYGGGCAATAAGCTAGTGAAAACAACCAAGACCCTTCAGCAGTCAACATACAATACCTGACAAAGGGAGAGGAGCCCTCTATGCCAGCACAGCTGCTACAAATTGGGCATGGAGAACACGGAGCCTGTTACGGGTCTTCTCTTGCCCATCCCATTAGGGACCGAACAGTAGAGCAAAGACCTGCCAGAAGTCACCCGTGTTACTTGTGCACACCAAACAAAAAAGAGAGGATGTGGAGGATGGTTTCAAGATCCAGAATATAACTTTGCCTATAGAGAAATCCCCATCCTAAAASTAACTAAAGTGAAGTCATTTCAGCTTCATGCAAAATAACAGAAAGYGGTTATTTTTATTTATTAGGCTGGCTGGCCACAGGTATTAATTAAAATTATTAAGACCAGTTTGGGCATCGTGATAACCACATCATCAATACTTTAACTTAAAATTTTAAAATTATTCATGCCCGGTCTCTCTTAAGTTTCATTTTTCTTGCATTTGATTTTGAAAAATATTTTTTTCACATGTTTTTGTCTAAAGTGCTCTTTTCTGTTATCTAAAAACAATTAATTTAGCTGTATTTAAATAAGCAATAGATAAATATGTAGCCAGCAGGCTTTTTCAAGATTTTATCTGTAAATATTGCACTGCAGATTTTCCAGTTCTCTTATTTCAAAAATTTCTTTTCTTACAACTAGGAAGAGATTACAAAAATAATTTCCATTTCATTTGAACTGTTTGCTTACAAGCAGGTCTTCTTATTATCTTTTCAAAGTGTTTCAACCACTTTAAGTTGAGACCACAGTATAATTTCTCATATAAATGTATGGAAAAACTCTTTTAACAAAATATACTTGAAAGAATTAAGAAAATAAAGAACTTCTTTATTAATCTTACTCACCTTAACTGAAATATAGTGAGTATGTATAAAAATAAATTTTAAGCCTTTTTAAATTTACAAAGTTTTCCATATTTTCTTCCTGCATCCTCAAGGATTTCAATGACCAATATACATCAGTGATCTCAGAAGAATGTAAACATCACCAAATGTATGTTTAGTGCTCTTCAAGCTTAGATATATATTCATTTTAAAATCCAAAGAATTTGAAGTTTTCATATAATAGCTTTGTAAAGAAGTAGTAATGAATCATAGAATCATAGAACCATTAAGGCTGGAAAAGACCTCTAAGATCATCAAGTCCAACCRTCAACMCAACACCACCATGCCCACTAAACCATGTCCCRAAGCGCCACATCTACACGTTTTTTGAACGCCTCCAGKGATGGTGACTCCACCACTTCCCTGGGCAGCCTGTTCCAGTGCTTGACAACCCTTTTGGTGAAGAAATTTTTCCTAATATCCAATCTGTATCTCCCTTGGCACAACTTGAGGCCATTTCCTCTTCTCCTATCGCTAGTTACTTGGGAGAAGAGACCAACACCCACCTCACTACAGCCTCCTTTCAGATAGTTGTAGAGAGTGATAAGGTCTCCTTCAGCCTCCTTTTGTCCAGGCTAAACAGTCCCAGTTCCCTCAGCCGCTCCTCATAAGACCTGTTCTCCAGACCCTTCACCAGCTTCGTTGCCCTTCGTTGCCTGTTTAATTTATTCAGTAAGGCTGGTGTACAGAAATACCAGTGATTAGATCATGCCGTTAAACTCTCAGTCATCAACTATGATGTTTGCTGCAATAGTGTGTGTAAACAAAATCCAGATCCAGGTACACGATCCAACAAAACACCATTCTGAAGTCTTCTAACTATCTACTCAGCAGCCACACAATCCCGAAGCAGCCTAACATCTAATGTTAACTTTAATATTTTTGTGCGTGTTTGCCAAGAGTAATGTGTTGAAATAGGTTCTGAAATGCTCAGCTTTCATTTCAGACCATATTCACCAGTGCCACACAACAGGCTTGACCTGATAGTTGTTTCCCAAAACTTGTTCCAAGAAGGGCAATCTGTGTGATGGAGCAATCTGTCTACATCCTCCTGCAGGAACTGATGTGGACTCAATGGTGATTTATACTCRTGGATAATACAAACTCCACTCCTTCTCTCTTCCCAAAGTGTTCTTTATATTCTTACAGGATTAAAAACAGTAAGAGAATGGTATGCATATTTTCTTTCATTCAATTTACAGTTCTCTCTAGCATATTGTTTATCATTTGCTGCTTTTAAGAAAGAATGGTTTTAACCATCTCTTCCCTCATGCAAACCTTCAAGTCCCTCTGTTAATTTTTTATTCTCAGTTTGGGGATTTTTATATTAGAATAACATTTTCTGAAATGAAAGAAGCCAGAAATTTTGCCTAGAGGTACTTATCAATCACTGCTGCATCAGTTCATATACCTGTGCATACCCATGTTTTCCCCATGATAGTTTACAAACAGTTCTGAAATAATTCAGAAATTAGAATAAATATATAGAGTTTCCAATAGCTCTTCCTTGTAATTGCCAAAACTGCTGTTATTTTACCTGCTGGTGCTGTCAATTCACACATCYTGAAGAAATTAATTTGCAGTTTCTTATAAAGTTTGCTTCTCTTCTTTTAAAAGAACTTTTAACTTCCAGGAAAAAGAAGTCTCCTGTGTAACTTGAAAATCTTTATTCCAAGTTAATGATAATCATAGCATTATAAAACAAAATTGTAATCTGAAACAATGCTATATACACTGGGGTGGGGAGAGTTTTTATGCCTGTGCAGTTGAAGTAATGGAAGACCGATCAACAGACTAAACTGTTTATCAAAAACAAAAGTAAATGCAAAAAAACATTTAATATTGTAGAGTAAAAATGTGCAAAAGAAGGAAAATACATCCTTAACTAAACAAGCTAGCAGGTGAAACATAAGCATGTGTGTAAATATGGATAAACTAACTAGCTACCTGAGATAAATTATACAGATTACAGATGTCAGTCAAAAAACCCAATACACTATTAAACAACAAAATAAATTATTACCTCTATATAGAAGATTAAGGGGTGGCTTAAACTCATGAAGAGTTAAAACTTATCACATTCTTAGCTTTGCCTTAAGCATTAGTTGATAAGACAGTATGCTTATCTAGGTAAAACTAAAATATGTTCTGTTCCGTGTGTTTCAAACTTACTTTTATGTTGTATTTATCAATCCAGAAAAAAAAGGAAAGAGCTATTTTAAACAAAGATGACCACAACTAACACTTTGAGTTGTCCAGCTGTCCAGTCCATAACTGTTCTGGCAGTTATTGCCGAAGTTACCAGGTTCTCCAACAACATGGGCTAATTGGCATAGTAAACAGAAAAAGAGAGCGCTTCATTTGGTGTGCATGTGAGAAAGTATACAAATATTTGCCGTTTTGGTAGAAAGAAAGCCTAGGGCAAGTAAGTCATCTGKACTCTAAATAAAGCGGGAGGGAAAAATCCTTTTTAAATGTGTAACTTTGTTGTACTTCTAAAGGACCCTTAAAATATAGCTTGGCAGCTTGAAAGTCAGCAGTTTTGCAAAATGACCTCAAATTCTTCTCATACTTACAGAACAAAGTGATTTTTTTTCCTATTACTTCTCTCCCCTTTTCTTAGGTCCCAAGTACTGCTTAGACCACAGAGCAAATCATTATGCAGGTAAACTTAGGCAACACCTAACTATCAGCACCATCTTAGCACTTTAGCTGTACTCTAATAAGGTAATGTTTCCTAGTTTTATTTTATTTTTTCCCCTGTGCTTTGCTATCATGAAGGCAGAGAAGAGACCCCACAAAAAAAAAAAAAAAAAAAAAAAATATCTCCAGCTAAGTACAATCCCTAACTCACAACACTCTGTCCCCAAGCCCTGTCTGGCAAAAAGAGAGTAACTCCTGCCTGTGACTGGACATCTACGCATGGGAGAAAGCTGGATTCCTTAGCAAATGCAGCAGCAGCCACGGGATCCTTGTAGTCCAAAAGATGTTGCTTCAATGAGCCTTTTTCCTTGTGAGCCACATCCATCATTCAGATCGTTCTGGATGCTTATTGTTTAGAACCACTTAATTATGTAGTTTTCTGGAAGTTTTATGAACTGAACTGAAAACAGTTGGAAATAAGGAATGCATACTGGACAATAATACATAATGGAAGAAATATTTGGAAGAATGCCTCRATCTTGTTAAGCATGTCCCCAAGAMCAYAGGAATGATCAAAAGTTATTTACATGAAGTGTTCTTAACTCCCATATTTCTCAATCTGTTCATTAATTCATTGTGGCTAGGGGCATTGACTTGGCTTGCATTTGCTGTTACTGAATGTTGGTTTTATGGCCTGGTTTATGTTTTGAATTAAATTAAAGTGGAAGATCTTTGCTTAGAAGTACTAATCTAAAACTGTTTTGTACATGTCTATTAAGTTAACTTTTTCCTGCCAGTTATTTGTATAGGGCATTACAAATTTGCAATAAATTAATGATAAAACAATACACAGTCTTATTCAAATCATGTCAATATTGCATCTTTATTGGAGGCAAAGGACAGCTTTGGGATTTTGAAGTCAGATGAAAAGAAAACTGGAACTGTCAACATGAATCTGTCGTACCTGCTTGAAATATACATTTTGAAGCAGAAGAAGTACTGTAAACGCAAAAAGGTTCAAGCTAGTAAAGGAAATTAAGAAAAAAAGATTAGATGCAAACAGGGATGTCAGAGCAGGGGGAGGGAGAGGAACATCGAATAACATGACATGTTAAGTTCCATTTATTAAGTGGAAGCTGCTCATCCACTCACACTCATGCTCACACATGCATACACAGCACCATCTGAGCCATCAAATGAGCCCTGCCCTGGTTCCTGCTCCCTTGAGATGGTACAGTAAAGCTGTGGGGGACACAATGCTGCCCTGACCCCTGGGCAATGGTCCAGTCCAGCAGGTAATGGTCCCACCATTACCTCTGTGTTCACGCCGTGGCAGACAGCCCTGTGACAATGTTCTGATCTCTGCTGGGASAGAGGCTGTACAGCCAGACCTGTCAACCAGATCCATCCTTGATGAAATCACAACTCGCTATTTCAGGTATTATTCTTCTACCAGTTGTTTATCTTTGTCTGGTGTCAGGGCTCATTGCACTCAATTTGTGTTTGTGAACTTGAAGCAAGCAAATTATTTCCAAGGACAWATCTCTCTAATCTCTATAAATGGTATGTAGAATTTAAGTCTTTTGCAATTCTAAGTGGGACCTAAAACAATGAGCAGAGCTGGTGAAATATGGCAAACTAGAAATTAATACTCAGATCAGAGAGTCCAGACATAAGAGGGAAAATGGAAAAGCTTATGAGGCAGCAGGGCACTCTTTTTGGGAACGATACCCATATTTGTCATAAATTTAGTGTGTTATATATTGATAATTTTTAAGTCAATTTATCCTGTTCTCAAACCAAAGCACCAATAAAAGAAGTTTGAAAAGTCATGTTGCATCTACTGTCACCTGAAATTAGGAAGAGCTCTTGAAGAGAACGGAAGAGCTTTTCTGAAGACAATGGGGGATGTATCTCAGTGAGGCTGAAGGGTAATTCATGTAAAAACAACACACTTCCTGTTTAGGCCAACAGAGCACATGGCAGTCAACAGCAATAACAAAAAAAAAAGGACTTGCAATTCACTTATTACCTACATAATCTAAGGAGTTTGGAAATAAAGTTATCTTTGTGAAAACTGTCTTTCAAAACTTAAGTTCTACTTCATGCCATAATTTTTATCAGTATGCAGTGATTTAGGCTTCCTGTTTGTAAAGAGAACTTAGGGTAGAATTCTAGTTTGGAAAAAAAACCAAAGGTAACCGTCTTGGTTTATATTACACCTCTCTACTCTCATTTTAAATTTATGCTGATCTTTCTGAACTGAGCACATACTGGACCCATTTTAGGATAATAGCAATATGGAACTCTAGTCGTTGACAACTAACATAGTAAAATGAAATAACAGCAGGAGAAACACAGAAGAACCTCCAATTAATTTTAAATTGTGTGCGTGTGTGTGTTTTCCTGCT
The DNA here is from genome assembly GCA_030449065.1 of Oceanodroma leucorhoa. Classification (NCBI taxonomy): domain Eukaryota; kingdom Metazoa; phylum Chordata; class Aves; order Procellariiformes; genus Oceanodroma; species Oceanodroma leucorhoa. The sequence continues at coordinate 1,202,536 of JASVER010000180.1, forward strand.
GGAAGTATCTAAGGCATTTATGATTAAAACATGATTAGGTGATAATTTAAAGTGCTGACATAGGTCATGAAATTATTTTCAGTTGACCGTTACAAAATCACTTCTGAAAGCTTTCCATTTACTTTGATTCCAGGCCTCTTACTGAAAATTGTCCACACCAGGTACAAATTCATAGTACATTTGAAGTGCTCATGTGAATAGCATTTTAAAAGTCTCATCAGTGTTTTCCATGCGGGGAACATCTGTGACAATGTGACCATAGGAACCTTTGCTATAGCTTAAATAGTATACAGGTTTTGAAGAGAAATTATATTCCAAAAAGAGGGGAATTTCAGCATTTCTTCTAAAGAAAAMTAATTTTCACATAGGTTTCAAATTGTTTAAAAATACTTTATTCAGAAGCTTCTAAGAGAATATTAGTACCTTCAGGGTAAATATTATCATAAGTATCATTAGATACCAAAATTCAATGGCATGACCTCAATACTTCACAAAACTAAAATTATGCTTTAAATGAACAATATAAATGCATTTAAACTTGATAAAATACTTCAAAGAACACAAAAGTTAAGTAAACACTGAAATCTGTGTATTTAAGGAAATGAAGGTTTTATAATTTTATTCACTCTGTAGYRCTTAAGTATATTTCTCATTCTTTCCCCACTTGTAAAAGCATATCTAACTTCTGAACCTTTTTCTGATAAATGGGGCTTGTATGAAAATTTTATGTGTATCATCAAAGATTTAAACTAAAATAATTTCAACAGATTATTAAGATGTAYTGATTCCTGTATCATGCCTGAAATGACATTGCAAAATTTATGTTAATCTGCCTTTTTTTTTTTTAGTTGTTACTCAAGATATAATTTGGACTTCCTTTTGTTGTTTTCCACTCAGTATTAAATATTGTGTCCAGAACATTTTTTCATACATTTGCTTGATACTCATCTACAGATGGGGGGGGTGTGAATTAGTAAAATTGACTTTTAAAATAGATTGTCACTAAAAAAGTTCTTCCGCTTGAAATGTGTCTAGGCTTGTCGTAGCAGGATTTCAGCCACTCGTTCTTAACATTCTTCAGCATGATACCGATTGATACAACCATGCTCTTACCTGTGCTCTGCCTACCCCTGTCTCCAAAGCCTCTTTCTTTCTAAGGAGCCCCATGGGGTCAGCAGGGAGTGGATTTTCCTGTCCAGTTACATTGCCTGCTGCCTGATGGATCATAATGTTGTGATTTACATGTGCGTAATGGGCCCATTTAGTGGGCGTTTGTCCTCCTACTATCTGTAAACTGTATTTAAATGCTGATAGCTAATGGTACGCTTTAAACTAAAGTACTTAAATTTAACTTTGCATACACAGTATTCCAAATAATAGCTCATGTTGTTTCTTTTATAAAATGTCCGTGCATTGTGGTTATATTGTGTGAGGTTGTATGGTATATATTCAGTCACCTGTTTTCACCTCCAAATAGTTATTGGTCATAAGACTGGTTAAATGCCAGTAATGAATGACACATTTATTCCACTCAGATGTTTGTACCCGGTAAATTTTATGGCATATCTGTTTCAGTGTTAGGGGTGTTTGATACAGGAGTACACGTACATGGAAAAGGGAATGGAATAACTGAGGTGAGGAGTGTCACTGGCTGGTTCATTAGTCTAACATAGGCAACGTGGTCCCTGTGGCCAGCCCTGGTTCTTTACCAACAGGGGGGGCTTTTCCTGTTGTGTGCTCAAGGCGATTGCAGGTGACTGCAACACCCTTACTGCCATTGATGCCAGGTGCTCTGCTGCACCGCAAGGAGCCCATGTGTCCTGTAATTCCCAGTCTGACTGGGACTAAAAAGAATCCTCTTTACATTTGTTGCAGAGCCTAATGAGATCAGCCACCACTTTCCCTTGATGATCCTGCTCACTTCCTGCCAAGTTGTCTCACTAAGCCATTCATTGGCAACTTCTCCTTTCTCCCAGAAATCTACCTCAGCTATCCGAGCTGCTATGCCACAGTTGAATGTGTACCTCAGAGGATGATGGAGAGCCATCATACTACAGTTCTAGGCTAAACTTCAGTTACTGAGGAAGATCCTGATTGCCTATTTTAACCTGCCCTACAGCTGCTAGAGCAAATGAAAGGAGATGGCAAGATGGGACTGTTGCAAGTGGGATTGCACACATGCACACTCGTATGGCCCAATGCTTTTTCTTCACAGGTCTAAATTCTGTATTGTTAACCCTCATGGGTAGTGCCACTAAAAGCTTAATAGGGAATAGTCTGCTACTCAGTTTTGAAGGCTAATAAGAAAATTCCAGTCTATTACAGGGCTGACCAGAGGCCCAGAATAACACAAGCTCTTAGTCATCAGCATTTGAACTGTGAAATTAGTGTTGTGAACACGTGTCCACACTTCAATGCATGTACTGAAGTGTACACTGTAATACTTTTTGTTAAGTAACTACGTTGAAAATAGGCCTGTATTGTTTTCTGGTGCTGATAATGCATGGTATTTGCAGTTACTAATTTCCCTCGGTATGAAAATGTTGACTCAATACAGGTGTGTTCATCTCTCAGTCTTACAGTAGGAAGTCTATTTGTGAAATACACCCTGTTTGCCTTTTTTCCAAATATACCAGTAGTCTGCTTGATTTAAAGCAAAACCGTGAAATATACTCTTTGCAATGTACCCAGGCATATATAAGACAAGCTTAGGGTAGGAAGTGCAATATTTTGTAATATGTTTGACATATCTTTGTAAAAGGCAAAAAMCACTATGCAGTCTGTAGTGGATCCCTTAATGATGTTGTGTTACCACCTTTCATTGAATCCATTGAAGATGACAAATGTGATTGTTTTCCCTGTAGGATTTCATATGTTTCCATGTTAGTGTTTCTTTTGAATCTTTGAGGTATTTATGACCACCATCTCAACAGTTTAAGCCCATAACATTATGTTTTATATCCTATGTGACTCTGCTTTAGACTTCTCACAGCTTACCAAATCTGAGCTGAGGTCACACAGCTGGGCTATGTTGCAGCTGTATTTTGGATCCCTAAGGCAGACAACTGAGCCTTGGGAATGAATGATACTAAGGAAAAGAAGTTATTCTAGATAAGGTGGAGGCCAGAGCCCGTGACGACTCTGGAGTATTCCATTTATTTTTCTCTGAAAAGATGAGGTATGTCTCTGAAGGTCTACTTGTGCCAGAGAGARACCCCTTGAGCAAGTAGAAATTGTCATTGTTTTCCTTAGCTGGCAAGGTCATATGTCTTAGTTTAGACTTATTTGCTTCAGGTCTTTTCTCAGTAGGCAACAGTTGCACCCAATATGACAATGTTGAGCAATTTTGTGTGATTCAGGGAAGGAAGGGTTTAGATACAGCCTGCTTTAGACTCAACCGGTTAGGTGGATGGAGAACTCTCTCAAAAGCCTTTTTAGTTGTGCCTGGGGGACACACAAGTGTTTCTTCTTAGAGGAAAGTTTGAAGGCARCGTGATGTGAATACAAATATGAGGGGAAGAAACATTGTGCCATTCTGCTCACAAGGTCTCATTTACAACTTTGAATACTATGAAACATGAAATAGGCCATGACCCTTTGGTTTGCTTTGCTGGCATTACAATCAATCAATAACTTATTATAAGGCTTTAATTTTTTTTTTTTTTAAACAAACCCCACAGAAACTAAGGCCAGCAATTCAACATAAAAACAGTTTATACACCAGTTTTCAGCATGACCACTGTTTTCATTAACCAGAGGAGGAAAGGGTGCACTCGTATTGATGTAGGCTGTTGCAGTTTGGTAACTTAGCTCCATGGAATCCTGTAATAASTTTGCGGACACTAGTTATGTCAAACATTGGTGTAAGCAAAATTTATAGTCTTCCATTCGCAATCACATGRTCATCAACTATCTCACCATAGATCAATGTAGAACCTAGACTGCCTACTTCCATTTGCAACTGTTGTGTACCATTACACCTAACCTCCATACTGGGAAACCTGAAAAGGAACTATTAAATTCTGTAGGCRCATCCCAGGGATTATGCCAAATTTCAAGAATTTCATTCTATTATACAGAACTGTAGTATTGTTTTGGAAAAACTTAAACAGTTTGGTTCTAGTAACGCAAGTGTCTTGGTGTGTTGTCAAAACCAAATTAAAGTCTGGAAGCTAGTGACCTGGATGATATGCTCACAGTCTGGAGGAAACTAACCACTGATTTTCAGGCACTTAAAGAATGCAACTGCACAATTAGTTTTGACATGCCACCTTGCCTTGTGTCTCAAGACAAATGCAGTACTGAAAATGTAGATGGATCCTCATTTTCAGGCATTGGACATGCCATGGTCCCTGCTTCATGGCTGCAGTCACTCACTTGCATCAACAGCATTTTCAATTGTGAGACATGTAGGTAGAGCAAGTGTTGTGGTTGGTTGTGGGCTAACCAAAGCAAGCATGGGAGGTGTTAGGTTTAGAAGGAAGTTTTGGGCAAAGTATGTAAATCTTGTAACTTGCCAAACCCGAGAACAGACACAGCTGAAAGCATAAGTTCTTTTGCTTTGCTTCTTTTAGAGTGTGGCCTCTCCTTTTCTTCATTACTGTGTGTTTTGTATTATCACACACAGATTCCCCAGATGGTATGCTGTATCACTATACCCAAAACATGTGTTCTACTATCACCTCTTCAGAAAGTGCTACCAATGCTTAGAGCAATGAAAGTTAAAAAAAAAAAAAAAAAAAAAAAAAGAAAAAAGAAAAGGCAACCAAACCAAACCAAAATCTTGTGCATCATTGGTCCTCAGGCTGCATTGTAAGATGGCCATTTCAGGACATATGTTCCGGCAACACATCTCATGGTCTTGGCCTTTGATTGTTGTTTCTTCTATTCTGTAAAGTTTCTTCTATTCTGTAAAGTTTCTTCTATTCTGTAAAGGTGAGAAAGCTAATTTGCCTTTTGAGGTGTCTGTTCCTTCACTGGCTAAAGCTCCTCTGCAGAGAGACATTACGTTTTATAAAAAAAGTAAGGCTGTCCGGTTTTGTCCTTGTTTCTGCTAAGTTCTAACTAGTGCCRTCCCTAAGATCTGGATAGGAGTGAGTCTACTATCCTGACAGTGTTACTATTCTACTAAAGACYGATTTCCAGGCTCTCAGCTCAATTTGCCTGACTTCTCACAATCTCTCAGGAACATAAACTCTCGAGACGTTGTGGGACGAACTTGGATACTGTCAGTGCTGAAAATGTCACTGCATGCCCTGAGGTATTTAACCATCAAGAAAGTGTAACTTTATCTTTAATAGCAGCTGTCACAAGCTGCCAGCTTTTGTAACTCTAGGATGACTCAGCAGTTGTAGTTGTCAAAGGGTAGGAGCTGTGAACTCCTTGAATAGATTCAAGAAAGTGATGGTGGAAAATCTGATGATATTATCCTTGTAGTTGAGTTGAGGTTTGGTTAGCACAGGCAGCTGGCTGCGTTGAGTCAGTCCATTTTGTGGGAGGAGGAACGGTCAACAATAATCTATATTCTCCCTTGCTAAGGTGTACATTTATGCCTTGTATGAAATTAAACTTTATTATTGCATTGAGCAATTTGAACTGCACTATATTTTTTTCCATGCTACACTTGCATAACAGCAAGTAACAGAGGAAAACAGTAGATACTTAACCTGAGTATTAAAGTTCACTGACATTGTATCTTGTTGTGACCCAATGTATTAATGTTTTATTTGAGACTCTATGTAGAAATTACTTTCATTGTTGAACTGTGACACTTTGTCTTCTTGAAGTAATCTTGATTCTGTCCAATTCTGATGAATGAAAAACCTCTTCATGCAGGAACCTTAACCTTTTTCTGGCAGCACAAAGTATTTYGAAATTAGGCAGTAAGTCAGTGGCTGAATTTGGTAACTCCACAATGAATGTATCTTGCCTTTGAAACACTGTCCCAGACAGCTGTCTCTGATTTTCATGCACCTATTGTGTTTGCATGCGAGAGAGAAACTTGTATATCACAGAGCATCATAGTCAAGGCTGCATGCAGCAACATCGAACAACTGAGGTATTGGGTTGCTTAAATAGAGTAGGCTGAAAAAACCTCAATGACTGACTTTTGTTATACAATAGAATGGTATGAATGTCTGACTGCAACTACAGGCCTTTTAAGTTTTATATGGTATGTTAGTATGGTAGATAGTTTTAAGTTTGAGAATAAGAAATTACAGCTTTTTTTTGTTCAACTTTGATGAAAGTTGGCTGAAATGATGTCACAGTGATTCAGTGGCAGTGAGTGAGTATTACTTGTTGTAACATTCATGAGGGAAAGAGCTAGGCTCCCACACAAGTAGACCCAGGAGAGAAAGAATGCAGCATATATGTTAGCATTTGAAAACAGGTTCTATGAGATATATTTTAATCCAAAAGTTTGGAAAAGCAACATCCTGCAATACTGTTTCACAGAACAGGATGACTTCATGTCCTCAAGTTTTAAGTGTATCACTAAGAAATTATCTCTAGCAAATGGTTAATTGATCCTGAACAAACATAATTGTAGAGGAAAATCTTGTAATCTGCCTATCAATGAAGCTGCTTTTCTSCTTGGTGCAGATAGTCATTACACCGGGTACTTGGCAGATGAGGCAATGAAAAGTAAGATGGTAAGAATAGCTGTATTGGTTTAGATAAAAAGTACATGTAATCCAGTGTATGATCTTCAGTAGTGATCATAAATAGACACCTAAGGAAGAACAGGACAAGAAGATATGGTACTTCCCATGAAATACATTATTAGCCTTCACCTATTTTCACTTCATGGAGTTCCTGAGTCTGACGCAGTTTGTTAATATAATAACCTGCTATGGATTTCTCTGCAGAGTACTTGCCCAGTCTCAGTCTGAAGCATGTGACTTTCCAGCCACAGTGTCCTTTTGATGAGGATTTCCAAAGGTGTTTTGGTGGCTGTGCAAGAAATCGCTTCCATTTCTTTTAAGACTAGTTCTTTCTACCTTGACTCCTCATTCTGCTACTGCAAGAGACAGTGAACAGTGACAGAGAASTGGGATTCCTGTCCACTCTTCCTACCACTCATCTTCCATATTCCCTCCAAATCATTTCTTTCCGAGCTTGGGGAGGCATAGCCTACTCAAGACACTTGGAGCTATGAGGGCAAAGTATTGCAGTCTTCCCTGCACACAGCTCCCCCCAGGAACTGTGGCACTGACAGGACATCTATGCCTGAAGAAGTGTCTGCTCCACATTCACAGAGCTATGCACAGGGTATACATCCGGCAGTTTCCTGTATGAAAAAACAGGTTATGTCYGAAACAACATAAACATGAAATTTGATAATACAGAGAATTAAAAGAAATCAAAAGACCCACCACCCAAAATCCTCATTCTTTTTCCCTTGGTCCTGTGAAGTTTTGAGCAGAATTTTTTGATACCTTTTTCCTCTCCTGGTTATTATTACACCTCAAGAAATCTACTTCATTCTTCAGTCCTTCTCCATTCAAACTCCAGCAGCTCTTCCCTTTTGTTTATCTTTCAGCTTTATACTCTGATTTAGTAGTTTGTCTGCTGGTTTGTTATTGGTAAATTCATCTTCTGTTACCCCTATACCACTAAGGGCCACATAATGACAGTCTGTTATTGTGCCTTTTCTAGCTGGCATTGAACGGAGAACTTCCTACTCATCTGGTGGGAATTAACAGTCTCCATGTCTCAGATACAGGCCTTCCATTTCGGCGAAGCCACCGAGGCGAAGGGCTCCCGAGCAGAGGACTGCGCCGAGGGACCCTTCGTAAAGGGGCAGCAGCGCAAAGGGAGCGAGAGGGAGCCCCAGCCCCCCCCCCGCCTCAGAGCCCAAGGAGCGAGCTTCTGACTCCTCTGACGAGTGGGCAGCTCTGACTCAGCGTGGGCGGGGCCGAGGGTGACGGCAGCCAAACCCCCGCGCATACAAGAGCAGCCCCCAAGGAGCGCGAGCGACCAGGAGCGCGGCAAACAGGGCGTGGCGCRTCAGAAAGGGCGTGGCGCATCAGTTTGTGCGGGCAGTTCGTGCAGGGCAGGCGTGCGGGCAGGGCGCCGTCCCCCTCCCGGCTCTAGAGGCTGACTTAACTAGCGGTCATCGCCTCCCCAGAAGGGGACCTAGCCATGGTTTCCACGCGGCCAAAAGCCACCGCCAGGAGGAGTGTGGCCAGTAGGCGGAGGGAGGTGATCATGCCCCTGTACTCGGCACTGGCGAGGCCGCACCTCAAATACTGTGTTCAGTTTTGGGCCCCTCGCTACAAGAAGGACATTGAGGTRCTGGAGCGTGTCCAGAGAAGGGCGACGAGGCTGGTGAAGGGTCTGGAGAACAGGTCTTATGAGRAGCGGCTGAGGGAGCTGGGGTTGTTTAGCCTGGAGAARAGGAGGCTGAGGGGAGACCTTATCGCTCTCTACAACTACCTGAAAGGAGGCTGTAGAGAGGCGGGTGTTGGTCTCTTCTCCCAAGTAACAAGTGATAGGACAAGAGGAAATGGCCTCAAGTTGTGCCAGGGGAGGTTTAGATTGGATATTAGGAAAAATTTCTTCACYGAAAGGGTAGTCAGGCATTGGAACAGGCTGCCCAGGGAAGTGGTGGMGTCACCATCCCTGGAGGTGTTCAAAAAACGTGTGGATGTGGTGCTTCGGGACATGGTTTAGTGGGCATGGGTACTGGGTTGATGGTTGGACACGATGATCTTAGAGGTCTTTTCCAACCTTAATCATTCTATGATTCTATGATTCTATTCCCAACCAAGGAACTGCAGTTTTCTATTCCAGACCATGTCTACCTTTGATTACTACCCCTATGCTTTCATCAGCCAGATCCTTTTGAACTAGGGAGCTCATAACCACTCTAGTGACCATGGCAGGATGAGGGTGGGCCATGAGGTTACTTCTGTTCTTGGACTGTTCTTAGTACAAGTCAAAATCCCCTTCAAGGTATATGCTAGAAGCAGTTTACCTCCACAGATAACCGTATTTTAGGACTTAATCTGAAGTAGCTCTAAGGGAGAGAGATGCAGTSTGGTAGAACTTGTGCTGCACTACTTTTTGTGCAAGATCCCTGTCACCYTCCATGTTTGGAATGGGTTGTGTGACCTGATATGGATGTTACTTGAAGACTGCGATGACAGTGATACACCACTGTTGGCTGTGGGAAACTGCTAGAGTGAACCTGGAGAGTAACATAGCTTGCCTATTATGTGAGAGTCATTTCCATCTGTTCTATGATTCAAAATACTCTTTAAAGACACTGAAGCTTCCTGTTTTCATCCAATACTTAACATTTCCCAATATCTGCTTAGGGAAAAAATAGGAGGGTTTCTAGTGACGGAGACTTTCTTAGGCACAAGAGATTCTTGGTAAAGTCTGGAGGACTGGAATTGAATCCAGGAAAGATTTTTCCTTGACAGACATTACCAAAATCACTAGAATGAAGAAAGGAATGGTATATTCATTTTTTCATAGCATAATTGTCTGAACTAAAGGCCAAGGATTTTGGGACTTGCATTAAATCTATTTCTAGTGGAAATAGCTGTCATGCACATGGCGAGCAACCCTGTGGAGCTGGGAAAAAAAACGTTTTTCTACTAACAACAGAGTTGAAACGCTTTTTATATAACCTCACTAATAGTGAGTYCTCTGGAAAGTGCAGTCATAATTTTAATTAATTAAAAACTAGGTTACTTGTTCTTTAAGATAAATTCYACTGATTCTCTAACACTTGGAAAATTCGGTCATTTTTCAAGAATCAGGTGAGGTTAAATTATATCCATCATTAATTAAATAACTTCCACCATCTTCTTTTTAGTTAAGGGTCCAAATTCTCTGATATTTTTATAACTTTATAGTTAATGTAACATAACATGCTTTTGATTGTGAACAGTTTCTAATTGGGAGAATTATTATCACAGTTCATATTCAGAAGACTCAATGCTCTATGTATTTGTTCCCTGCTGTTTTCAATTTACTTTATATTCCATTCTCAGCTGGCTAGTTTACTGCCTGATATTATTCCAGATATGTTCTCTACCTCCTTGAAATTATTTGAAAACCTTAAAACCCAAGCTCAAATTCAGTTTAGCTTAATAAGATAGTCTGAAAACTGTCTGTTCATGAACAGATCTGACCCTCCTGCCTTGGGGATGGTGACATCTGTCAGAGGCACGAAGGAAAGCCAGGGGCTGGTTACTGCTTCATCTATCTGTTTTTAACAAAAGTCTGCCAGAGACTGAATTCAAACCGTTGTTGCAACATGGCGCCTGTTCAAAACAGAAGGATTCTGCCATTTGTGTAGCCCAGCGATCCTGGGAGCCTGTGAATTGATAACAAAGTAGCTGGGAGTAAAAGGCTTGCTTTTATACCTGTCTGAAGGATGTCAGGTGGATGGCAGGATCTGATTATTTCTCCTTACATTGTGTTCAGTCTAGGAAGGTCTTTTAAAGCTAGAAAGTTCTATCTCACTAGAGAGCTAGAACTTGGAAAAAAGGTATTGCATTCAGTTTTCTACTGTTTATTCTACCTTGGGTTAGCTAGGCTTTCTTGTTAGAAACTTTGCCTTCTGTCTGAGTGAAAAGTGTACCTCTTCTACAAAAAAAWTCAGTGTTCTTATTCTCAAAATGGCTTCCATTTTCACTCGTGTCTTCCTGTTCCTACAGGTTGTTCCTACCTGTAGGAACATAAGGGCTAAACAATCAGACTCAGTGCTGGACTCCCTTATTTTAAAAGGGGAGGTATTTAGCTGAGAAAACTTCAGCAGTGCTACCAAAACTATGAAAGAGCAAAACTCTTCAGCTGTCTAACATTGCCAACTGTTGTGCAATCATGTTTAGGAGCATTTTGGAAGAGTCTTTTTCATGTTCTTGGCTTATCTGCTAAGGAAAGCTGTCTTGCTGTTTATATATTAAAATTAGTTGTATTCGTTGCCTGATGCAATATACCAGAAGGCATGAGCTTTAAAATAGTACTGCTTGGGTACAAAAAGATGTCTGGTTGCAGCAGCATGGAATTTTGTATATTGATTTAGTCTTCGCTTTGACCAGTGTTTTCTAATGAAAAAATCTTGTGAATAATGACAAACAAACATCTAATTTCTCTTAGGGAGAAACCACTCTSAATAGAGCAGCATTTGCCTAATAGTGCACCGGAAAGCATTTGTCTTATAAATAAAATCCAAATGAACACATGCACATTCATCAGCTGAGATATGTATAACATAGTCTGGCAATGCTTCAGAACACAAGCAAGACTGGAAAATGTTTAGCTCTTTTTTTCACAGTCGGATTAACTATACAAACAAAGGCTGTATTGTTTGGAGCTTCTGTTGTTATGTAACGAGGTTTGTTGATGAAGAACCCTATAGGTGAAAGAATCTTAAAGAACAGAAACATCTATTAATCTTCTGGGATAATTTTTCACTTTCAGTTGGGTCTTGTGGAATATAAGAGAAATGGCAAAGATTGACTAAAATTTTCTCCTGACACAAAACCATGACTGTACAATAAAAACATCTTAATAAATACATAGACACACCTATAAATGGTGCAAAAATTGTGGAAATTATGTGATCTAAGCAATACTTAGTTGCTTGCAAACTAACAAGCACTTAGAATGAAACAACAGAATGAATTGCTTAGTTGTTTCTGTTTAATAGAACTGTCAGAGAATTTAAGCTCACTGTTTATTTTTTTCCCCTGAGTATGATGAGCTTTAACCTAATTCCAGGCATTTAATGTGAACTTCGTATCCACTTTACTTAGGATACATTGCTGAAAAATGAAAAAAAGTTTACACCATTTTGATTAAAATAGTTTCAATAGACAGTTACTGAATGATGAGCTTTCTAGTGAAAATCCTTCATGTAAGAGTATTTTTCTTCCAATGTGTTCTTCTATATTCAGTAATTCTTATAATTTGTTTTCACAAATGTTGCCTCATTGGGAAAATTTTCCCTTACAAAGACTTGGCAAACTTGTTTTAGAAYCTACTGCCTTCAAAAGATTGTTTAAAGATATGCTATGAAGAAATTGAAGTTAAAGGACCATATGGAAAACTTTCTAATTTTTGCTAATGGCTCTTCTGTAAGTATTTCTTGCAATGGGATTTTTCATCATGTGGATCTGTACAGTTAAAGTTAGGGACAATGTAAAAGATATGTACTTCTTGCCCTTGCTCAGTACAACTGTAATGGTATCTTGCTTTTGTTTTATACCAGAAAGACTGAACACGTGGAGAAAAATGTTGAATGCCATTTTGACAGGTCACTACACTGCCAAATCTGTATTTTCTTCAGTAGCTCCATTTCTTTTCCTGCATTTGAACAGTTATTCCTCCTGGGAAAACGTGCCTTTGGAACAGTGCTAGACTAAAAAAATGATATGTGAAGGCAGCTTATGGCCACCTGCTGTCAGGCAGCRTTACACTAACTACAGCTTCTCATTTCCTGTCATGATCACTTGCATCTGTTTTCTTCCCATTTTGGAAACTCAGATTGCTCTGCATGATGAAATATATAGTAATCTGGTCAGCACTGCCCCACATGGTCCTGTTTGTTACAACAAGCTGACAACAAAATGGGGAACTGTAAAAGCTTATTTTTAAATTTCTTACTTAGAAAGGCTTTCCTTTCATGCTTTTCCACCTCACCTTCAGTCTCACTTTACAATATTGAGGATCACTTAAGTTYGTTTTCGCAGTCTTTGGCACTTAACAGTCCTTGACAGAGGGGAAGATGGGGAATATAGTCTAACCTGAGAACCACTTGGTGCTGCTCTCAATTCCCAGGAGTAAACATGTTTGTGTCTACACTATAAATATTGGGGCAGAACACTGGTTTAGAGGAGCTATTGCTGAACCTCCTCCTATGCCAGAGGTGGGGAAGGTTTCTTGCAAACTCAGTGTAGATGGACCTTGAATAATAGTCTCTGCTATGATCAATAAAATAAATGAAGCTGTTCAACAAAGCTCTATTTCCACAAGCTGCTATCTCTCTAAGAAGGCTCATGCTCTCCTTTTATCTGTCTTATAGAAATAACATGAACACATTAGTGCCCATGGGAGAACCTATGCTAAAAGAGTTAGCAAAAGAGTTGCAAAAGCTCTTCTGTTGTTGTTTGCATCAACGCTGAAAAATTATTCCTTCAATTCAGAACACTGCCTCCAATTCCCTCCAAGCTTGAGGGGGATATATGCATGTGTAAGCTGTTGCGGTTTAACCCCACCCAGCAACTAAGCCCCACACAGCTGCTCCCTCACTCCCCCCTGGTGGGATGGGGGAGAGAATTGGAAGAGTAAAAGTGAGAAAACTCATGGGTTGAGATAAAGACGGTTTAATAGGCAAAGCAAAAGCCGCGCACGCAAGCAAAGCAAAACAAGGAATTCCTTCACTGCTTCCAATCGGCAGGCAGGTGTTCAGCCATCTCCAGGAAAGCAGGGCTCTGTCACGCCTTACGGTTACTTGGGAAGACAAACGCCATCACTCTGAACATCCCCCTCTTCCTTCTTCTTCCCCCAGTTTTTATTTGATGAACATGACGTCATATGGTATGGAATATCCCTTTGGTCAGTTGGGGTCAGCTGTCCCAGCTGTGTCCCCTCCCAGTTTCTTGTGCACCCCCAGCCTGCTCGCTGGTGGGGTGGGGTGAGAAGCAGAAAAGGCCTTGACTTTGTGTAGGCACTGCTGAGCAGTAACGAAAACATCCCTGTATTATCAACACTGTTTTCAGCACAAATCCAAAACATAGCCCCATACTAGCTACTATAAAGAAAATTAACTCTATCCCAGCCAAAACCAGCAGAAAACACAACTCTTCTTAGAACATGGACCTTTTTAAGAGTCTAGATTAGCCAATATCAGAAGAAAAGCAGAGATATGAAAGACAAGACAGTCAACAAGAGGCAGTTCTACTACTAGTACTAATAGAAGAAGAAGAAATATACAAACAATAGAATTACAAATAATGGCATTTTGGCCACTGTTGTCAACACTATTTCCAATTCTCTGTGAACTAGCACTTGCTAGCTTGCTTAAACTTGCTAAAAATCAAGTAAATATTTTCTATATCTTAGAGTATGATGCAAAAAGGGTCCCCAAAMCTTTGATCTGTTATATCATTGACACAGCTTATTTGAAAACAGAATTATCCTGAAGATTAGATTTTATTTGATTTCATTGAAATATTAATGTCTTTACTGCTTACTGTAGTTTTTCTATGATATATGTTTTATTGTAGTAGCATGTAAATTTTGGTCTTCCTAAAGAGGTAAAAAGCAATTCTGTTGCACATCTTTATAGGGCTAGACCATCTGTTGGTAGACAGTTGCAAAATGACTAGTAGTTGCTAGAGCATTAACTGGAATGCTAGACTACCTGTTGAATGCTCTGCTTATTTGTCTTTGCTTAACTCTATTACTTGGATTCTTGTAGTATCTAGAAGTCCTAGTCATGGATCTAAGCCCTATTACAACAGCAGCAGCTGTGCAAACATCAGAATAAAGAACACGTTTCTGTGTTGTACAGTCTCTAACTACAAAAATATTACTGTCTGAATGTGAAAACATACACTGTGTTGCCATACATGAAATAATGAATGCTAATACAATACATTAGTACAATAAGCACAATAAATACAATTTCATCAGGAGGTTGAATGAGATGAACTTCAGAGGTTCATCCTATACTAAATTATTCTATGATTTAGAAAAGACTTGTGTCTCCAAGTCTTCCTTGTGTCTCCACTAAGGCCTTATTCTTAATAAAGCTAAGATATTAATGGCTCCATTCTGTTGCCTAAATGTTGTTATATCTAAGTTACAACCAAGGCTCAAGGACGGAGTGCCAGATCAAATACCAGCAATAAATATGTTTCCCTTTAATATTAAAATCATCTTACATATGTAGCATCATRTTGCAGGATGCCAGGCTGAACAGTTCTACACTCCTATGTCTGAAGTAATGTGCCAGGGCAACTAGATTGTTTTCTCGGTGTGTATGAACTTACATACACAGTTGGAAGACAACATTGCCGTTGCTATCAGTTACGGGCAATCTTCAAGGGTTTGGGTTTTGCAGTTCTATACATGGTATAATTACATAACTTTCCGTAACTGCAACATTCTGGGAAACGCTAAAATAGAAGGCTCCCCTCTTTCCTTATAGAATCATAGAATTGTTTAGGTTGGAAAAGACCTTTAAGATCATCACGTCCAACCATTGACCTATCTGTCAAGACACACGGTTTCTTTCAACTGATTCCTGTCTTTCTCAACACTCCTCAGGTTACGCCTTTCTAATAGTGTAGCTAATAGCTTCACCAGAACAGCTGTGTCATGAATACATCCTTATTCCGCCCTAAAACCAATTTCTTTGCAGGTTGTACTCCAGACTGACTAATCTAAGTGGCCACACACTTTAAACATTCATACATATGAAGGGCATAGACTAGGCCAGAATCAAGCTTATTATCTGCTCTTGTACACAGGGCTTTCAGTGCTGTAGGCTCAACAGTTATTCATTGTGTGTCTAGCCTTCTGTGTGTTCTTCATCTCTTTATGGACACAGATTTTTCATGCAAACCAGCTCCTGTTTTCTAGGCCAAGGACAATTCAAGTCTTATTTCATACAGAAAAGTAGGTTTTTATATTTTCCTTCAAATATAGATATATCCTAGTCTTCATGCTGAAGTGCTGGACTTCTGTTTCAGAGGTATGAAGTAGTAGGAGACAAAGAAACAGACTGATATGGATGAAGTAGACTTCCATATAATGGCCATGCAGGGGGGGGGGGCATCGCACCAGGGAAAAGCTGCTGGTTCTCTCCTTCTATAGCATAAAACTGGTAGTGGAGTGCTGATCCCACAGTCCTGGTTACAGGGGTGTCTTTGCTACAGGTAACCACATCTGTCTGTCTTGTCACCATAGTGAAACATCCTTGTTTCTCTGACCAGTGGGAATGATGTCTTCTACGTTCATATCTTCCATCCAGTTGCTGCTAGATGTCCATGAATATGACCTGCATATACTCTTGTAAGTGACTTACATTTTTCTAACCTTGACTGACACTGAAATGCTTAAAATTGTCTCATGCTCTGACTCTGAATCCTTCTGACTTTCGTAAGGATTCATCAGCTACTGGATTTAAAATTATAAGGGATTTAACCTACCAATACCTCTTTAAGATTTACTGCTGTTCTTGATGCAATGAGCTTAAAAGGGGAAACCCCATCAATATCCTACATGGGCTGCCCTACAGCAGACGGAAAATTCATTCATGCTAGCTTTCTTTAAAGTTAGTAGCTGTTATATCTTGGAAAAAAAATGGGGTTTGTCATATTACAGAGAGCACTCAGCTCTTCTCAATCTGTTTTGTTATTGTTGCTCAAAGGGTAGGTTTCATGTCATGTCCCTTGGTCTTCTTGTGTTAGGAAAGGACATAAAAATGGTGGGATCTCCTAGTAATTATTTCTAATTAGTTATTTCTAATTCTCTTTCCTTGATTTTAGTTTTGCAACTGCACATGCAAAACTAAAATCAATGGGAAAGTTTAAGGCTATAACCTCACTGGAAATAAATAGACTTTTATAAAAATAAAACAAAGGTAATATTTARTTAAACATATGGTCATTATTATAGGAAAACCATAACTCCTTAAATGCAAACATAGGGTTCCTCAGCAGTAACTGAAGTGTTGAAATCATCATTGCTCAGTAAATATTTGCAGCCTGCATGTGCATTTGATTAAGAATTACTATTTAAGTTCATATGAGCTCAGTTATAACAGAGTAAAATGTCTGTAATTCCTGTGTACTATCATGTCGCTCAGGAGATGTGAAAGTCACAAAATCTTTCAGCTGAAATAATACCTTTGTTTGTTATACGTTGATAATGTCCAGCAAAGTGACTTTTGCTCAAGGAAGCTTTTGTGTAAATAGCTGTCAGGTGACGAGCAATGCAGCCTCTCTTGTAGAAAATAGAAGTGGTTCTGTGGTTCTATAAAATGGTATGTATACCTTAAACAAAAGATATTACAGACATGGGTTGGGAAATTTAACTTGTTCTAGCCTTTTTTAACACAAATAATATATGATTATTACTGTCAAATATTCACATAAACATCTAATGAGTTCGGTAAGAGCTACACAGTATAAAAACTTATTTCTCTTTTGTCAATTTAATTCTGTCTTCTACAAAATCAGAGCAGAAAATGAGTTCTGAACTTTGGCGCTTCAGATAAACTSTGTGTGTGTTGGGAGTGAGGCCTGCAGCAGAGCTAATAGATAGGAGTGGAGGATGAACTGAGTAGATGTGATAACAAAAGTGGAGCTGTAAGAGCAACTGTCTGAAACAGCAGTTGTCAGTATCTGTGGGAGCTATTTACAGTATTGTCTGTTCGCCCTATTTCATAGGTTGCGGAAGCTTGAAACATCCGATGTTACACAAGAGAAATTTTTTAACTCCAGTTGTTCTGACTATTTCTACAAAGCTTTGTTTTTTCCAAGTCAAAGTCCTGGCCTTCCAAAGGGAGGGAGAGCTCACCTGTGGTATACCAGAAAGACACTCTTTTACCCAGCCTCTCTTACACTGGATCCCTAATTTCTGCTAGGCAGGTTTGTTGTCTTGTCTGTGAGACTGTCAGATGAAGTCATCAAGTTTAAGAAAGAGCTGCTAGAACTGCTGATCTTGTCTTTAGCCCCATGAATTGAACAGTTCCAAATTTAAAATTGTCTCCTGCCATCCTGTTATCTGTTCATTAGTAGTACAGGACCTCCTCCTCTACCTAGACGTACAAACATTTCCATTAAGAAAGCCAACATACAGCTTTCATTAAGCACTGAACACAACGAGTCGTGAAATCAGATGAGCTAACTAAGCATAAAGTACTGTATTTTTAAGTGTGGAACTGCTTTATGAAATGGATGGATGTCCATGGTATGTGAACCACAGTAGTGCGMGCCTAGCCCATTATGCCTTTCTACTTGATCAAATTTCTGATTGTCTATTGTAATGTTGGACAACATAAATTGCTTTGAGGACCTGTTACAAAGGACTAACTGATTAGTCAGATTAATTGATTCTAAGTGAGCAGCTACKCTACTTCAAGATAGCTTAATCTGTTTCAGACTTGGCAAATGACTGTTGAGTATAGCCATTTATTAAGAGTGAAAATATATTTATGGCTAAAAATAATTATTAAAGCTTATGAAATAAAAAGCTTTAATTTGTCCTATGGTTTAAAGTTCATCCTTGTTATCCATTTAAACTATCAAGCTGAGAGGCATACGTTACTGCTTTCCAGCCACTTCTGCTGGGGAAATTCCTTCAAGAATTCATCAGTTTACTCTTTAATAACAGAGTACTAGCATTAAGATATTGGAATAAAACATTCAATGAGTGTAGTTTTTCAGAGGTGTCTTGCTATGGCTGAATACCATTGTGATGGGTACTCTTTGGAAGCTGATTACATTTCAAAATTAAGTAAAGTTAATCTTTCAGTGAAGTCCATCAAGATTTTTCTGTAAGACAGCTTACATTACACAAATGTTAGCTTTAGCATGAAATGAAAATATTTTGAAATCAGGGGATGAGTCTATAAACACCTTCATTTTTATCACATTTTAAAGACACAAACCAAGAAACTTGAATCTGAAAAGTCAGATAATCCATGAATCAAGAGGAACTGTTATTAATTCCCTATGGTTTCTCCCCTATTATACACTTGTTCTTGTACTGCACCAATATAGCATGCCCACTGCAGCTATTCATTATGCATGAAGCTGTCAGTGTTGCACAGTATTTCTTGCTTTATTGTCTGTTTTTGAAGTGAATTGCAGCCTCTCCCACAGAGGTAGCAGACACACATGAGCTGAGTTAGATGTGGCTGCAGACTTAGAGAGTCAAAGCATCTTATGGAACTATATTGATAACATCCAGCCAAGCAAATGTTTATACATTTAACAAAGTCATCGATGCATGTGGATAACAGAACATTGTGAAGTGGTTTTGAAAATATGTCCCCATTCTCAGCGTGATACATTGCAACCACAGCAGGAACAATTAGAGTCTTTGCTATTGAGTGATTTTTTTCATACCTTTATATTCAGTTTTATACACTACACAAGTCACGAAGAAACTTTATAGGAAGCCATTAGTGATTTTGTGGACATCTTAGGGGTTTTTTTTCATTAAATCTTGTTGACATTCAGCTCCTATTCTTTCTGCTAGATAAAATCTGCTGGTTTGTCAATGTTCGTCATAAGTTTAGTCTGCAGAAACTTCTTTGATATTATAGGTTTCATGCTATTTTGTCTAACAACTTCTGTTTATAGAACTCTCTGGATACTCTTCATTTTCAGTTATCAAGTAAGTGTAGCTGTACTGTGCGTAGTTCTCTTGGTAGTTCCTTTTTACCTAATGATGTACCACAGCCATACCTTTACACTTAACCGCTTGCTTATCTCCTACCACCACTTTATTGGATTGGTTACACTAGTTTATTTCTCACTTCTGTTGTTTTCTTTTAGTATGAAAGATTTTGCTTTTTTAAGAAGTGCTCACTCAAAGCTGTGAATTATGTCTATGCATAAATGTGCATGCTGTGTAGTAACAGATTAGCAAACAGATGACGACTGGCTTTATACAGAACTAGGTGAGCTTAAAAAGCAATCTGTCAAATGCCAGCATGACAGTATGGTCCAAATTTTGTGATAGTGTTCTGAGGATTAGCATCTTGGAAGCTGTTCTCTGTTTTGCCATATGTCATTTTGAACATGGCACAGTCAATGATGCTATGACGGTTTCCCCTCAGAAGCCTGAGGAATCTGAAATTGTATGAATGATTGCAGGAATTAATCTGCTACCAAGATGAGAACACTGAAAAGAAAATTGAGGTTTCATCTACAGGTGATAGGCAACTGATTAATAAGCTATTACACTGGCTTTGGTCAGCGGTCTTATATTAACAGTGTCATTTCTTTAGCTAGAAGATACATTGAAGGGCCCTCTGAGAAAATTATCCCTGAACATCTGAAAACATGAAGTCTAGGCTTCCTGACATTTGCCTTTAAAAGAATAACAGTAGTAATAGGACAATCTTGTAGTGATCCTGGACTGCTCTTTGTCAAAAAGCAAAAGATGAACTGGAGAAAATGCAGCTTGTACTAACCTTGAAATAAGTATTTTAGATATTCCACCTCCATGTGTCAATCCAAAAACCAGGAATGGATCTACCAGTTCAAGCTGGAAGAGTGAAACCTGAACTCTGTAGAAGCGGTGACTGTTGAGCAGTGTCTGTTCCAGTATTTTCCTTCTCCAGTATCCAGGCAAGATTAATACTGTTTATACGATCTGTGAATGGATGTCTCCTCCATTCCCCATACATTTTCCCTGCATAAAAGGAACATAACTGTTTCATGTCACTGCTCCATGAAGTAGGTAAGGAATTAATCTGCCTGAAGTATGGCTGTTTGGGGCTACTTCTTTTAGTCAGAAAGATTCCCTGGTCAAGTTCATAACACAGCCTCACAGACATCAAGAGGATATGGTGGAAGGTACATTTGCATAGTACAATTGCTACTTGTATAAGTACAGTTGTATCCTGCAATGTTTGAATAATTTGTAGTGGCAGAAGGAGACATTTAAAATCACTTGAAATTAACTGCTATTAGAAGTTGAATTCAGGAAAACAATGTGTACACTTAAACAACTGTCTGTCATGATTTTAAGGAAGTAAAATGTTGTGCAGTACTTAATAACATGGCATTTGGTTCTTGCTGAAAAGATTTCCTTGTAGTTCTGTTAATATCATGTAATGGTGCATTCCCCCCTGCCTTTTCTCCTGGGCTTCTTGTTGATCTGGGCCGCTTGTTGATCTCAGAAATTCCCGTGAAACCTTGGTCTTGGTGTACTGAGTCTGGCGGTTAAGCGCTCCTTGACCGTATCAGAAACTCTGCATAGCTGAGGCTGGGAACGTACTCCTACTGCCTGGCCCAGGTATCATCCCTTGATACCCTTATCTGAATTGTAGCTCAAGTGGAACAATACTGAAACCTTGAGAATTTTTAGTAACTACCACCTGGGACTATGGACAGGATGGAAATTTACGGATGACTAAAGCCAATCATCTTGCGAACCTATAAACGGTGGTCCCAAGTGAGACCCTTTGAGCTCTCCTGGATTGCAGCGGGCTGCACCCAGCATCTCCCTCTGAGTGGGACACCTCTCAGAGCTAGCGAACTCTCAAGTTTGCAATACTTGGAGGACCGTTGCCGGCTGCCACAGGATCTGGGCTGAAACACTCCTCGGCCAAAACACTCGTCCAGGCCCAACCCTTTGCCTGTTGAGAAATGTCAAGAGATTTGACGTGAATATTTCACTGAACTCGAGGGGAATTTTTAACAGGTATACCTTTTGTACATTTATATATATTTCCCTGTGTGTGTGTGTGTGAACTAATAGTAAGCATAATCCGTAATTAAGTCACTGTTGATTGTAGTAGACTGTACTTTACTTTGTAGACACAACTTACTTTGTAAATGTTAAATTAGTTAATGATTAAGTGCTGCTAAAATCTTATGATCTRTCTTAAACTGTGAATGAACCTTAGACTGCTGGTAAACACATATAATCCCTTAGACATAAACCATTGACCAAGTCTGAGACTAGGAGTTGATCCAGCTGCATGTAGACTCCATCAGGAGTTTAGAGAGCAAGGCGGTCTACTCTGAACCTTGTGACTCAATGGGAGGGTCTCCTTACCCTTTTTGTATTAGATATAAATCATTGACCAAGTCTGGGACTAGGAGTGGATCCATCTGGGTCTACTCTGAATCTCATGCCCCAATGGGAGGGTAGCCCTATTCCTTGTATTTCTCCCATTATATATATAAACTGTTAACCAAGTCTGGGACTAGGAGTTGATCCAGCCACACCTACACTCCTCTCTGAGAAGGAGTTTAAAAAGCAAGGGGGTCTTCTCTGAACATTGTGACCCCTACCCTTTTTCTCCTTGGTCTCTGTATAAATCATTCCAGTTCATTCTAATAAAATTTTCCTTTGTATGTTTCATCCAGGAAGTGATAGAGTGAACCTTGCCATCGAACTCTGTTAAGTTGCGCTTTTATAAATTTCTATTAAAATCACTTTCTGCTAATACCTTTAACAGTGATTCTTTAAGCGGCCTCTAAACCACTCATTCATGACATATCACTCTATGTTATAGCTTCTGTGATTTATCTCCTTCCTGCTATTAAACTGAGTAAAAATAAGTATCTCCAACACARAGATAATAAAAAAGAAGAAAGGCCGATTTTTTTTCCCATGATTCTTTGGTGGGTTAAGCACATCATGGTTCCTTACAGAGAGGAGGATGAGGAAGGTTGAGGCATGCTTATGATGTTAACTTTTGCAGCTGTTGTGAATGTATGGTGTTAGAGAATATACATCTGGAAATTTTTTAAGCCAAACCAAACCAAAAAGCAGAACAGTCTTTCAGTATATTAAGTTCAAGAATAGAGTATGTGGGGCACCAAGTGCAGTACAGAGACTGTGAAAAGCTTTAGCAAGCACTCTTTTCTGATCATTGTTAAAAATAAGACACTTTCCTCTAAGGTGGAGTAATACGTGCAAAATGCAGCTTGTAGCAGTTGCAGCATGTATATAAGTAAAAGATYGGGGAGTGGTCAAGAGTTTTCGGAGCTATGAGTGGGGCTGGAGTTTCACTATCTTTCACAGCCTGTTCCACAACTCCATTTGCTCACTCTGCTAGAGGAGATCGACAAGGCTTTCTGCCCAGGAGACAAAGTACTGGGGGGGAGTGTACTGATTTTCAGATCTTCCTTCATTGACCTAGCACATAAATGCAGCAATACAGCTCAGGAAACAGCTCTTGTCCCCTTCTCTCATATCAAGAAAGTTTAAAAAAAAAAAAATTTTGGAGGTTATGGGAATTTGGGTGCTGCTTTCAGAATCCTGTATTGAGACAGAGCATCGCTGATAGCCACGTTGTCCACAACTACACTTTCAAGGTTCAGAGTCACAGGAAGATTCTTTTCAGACGAAAAAATCCAGCCTTTTGCACCACCAAACCCTTTGCACTTCTCCCTCATAATCCCTCACGCTCCTCTCGCATCCTGTCGCCATGCTGTTCTTTTCCCCTGAAAGGGACAGTGATCACCATGGCCCCTCAGCCCTGCTGTGCACTTGCAGCATAACTATTTTTGCATTCTGCTGGCAGTGGACCTCAAAAATTTTACACCAGAGACATCTGTGCTACCTAGGTTTTACAGCAAGGCAAGGAGATAGCAGGGACATGCTATGTGTAAACAAACAGTTCTGCTGCTTGAATCTTAAGTGCACTAGGAGGGTGCTGGTGCATCCTTTCTTTTTTAAAACTGCTGCCACAGCAGGTGATCCCAGAGAGGAGTGCATGGGGTATCCTACACCTTCAGGCGCAGATGTCTGGGAGGAAGGGGACTTCCTTGAGATGCACATGCATTGCTCATGTTTTGTGTTGCTCAGCAAGCTCAGCAAAGACCTAGGCTCTGTCAAAACACATTGCTCACTTTTTGCAAAAGTCTGTTGCTATTCTCCTCTGCTGACTGCGCAACCATTCCCAGACCTCCTCAGAACAATCTGAACTTTCCCTTCCAGTGTCAGCCAGGGCTGGCTGAATGCCACTGGTGAAGCATGCCCTTGCCCTGGATACACTGTTCTCCCCTCCTCGTTGCCAGAGCTCAGCAAAGGTCTGTTCTGGCCTGGTAGCCCTGCCTTGGTTACTTCTGCAGAGCAGGGAAGTAAAGGGCCTTGCCTGAAGTGGTCTCTCTAAAACTATTTGCCTGTCTCAGTAGCCTCTCTGGTAAGGATATTTTGAACCCTATAGATGATCATGGACCAACAAAAGCTCAGTTCTGTTCTCTTAATCAGGAAGTACAGTTAGCAAATCAAAAAGAAAACACACATGCCCCTGAAAGACAGTTTTCTTCTTTTCTATRAACATAGATTGTCTTTAGTTTGTACTTTCAAATGAGTGTTACTTGTCTGTTGAATCTTTAAGCAGAAGAGTATCATCTTCGGGTCCTGTGTCACTCGTTTCATGCAACTTCCACTGCAGGTAAACGTTGGTCAGAGGGCCCCTTCACTCTGCCAAATGTGGCTTTTCTTGTACCATGACTCTGAAGATGGCAAAGGTTATGGACATCCTATGAAGAACTGATGAGAGAAATTAGGATAGAAAGGTCTTTGGACTTAAGCTTGGATTGTGTTTGGAGATATGGATTGTACATCCTCTGCTCTGTAGTCTAAAATGAGGGTTTCTGTACATACTGCCCTGGCAGGCAGCCAAAGGAGCAATCTTACCCATATATGACTCAGTCTGGATTCACAGTGTAAGTCAACATACATGTAGGTAATAAGGACGAATAGGAGTCTGGGATTTTAGAGTAAAGTTAGTGGCCCTCTGTGGTCCCAATACAGATGATCCAGTGACCATGCAAATAGAACTAGTCTATCCAGTCTATCTCCTGTCTGTGTATGTATAAAATCWATCAATCAAACAAACAAACAAAAGCCTAGCCAGAATCCAATAGGCAAATACTAACTCCTCTAAGAACATATTTGATGTTCTTACTGCTCTTGCATAACCTGCCACTCTTACAAAGTCTCACAGACTGCATTGCCTGTAAATGGCAGTTGAAATTCAAGCAACAGAAGGTGGATTTTTGCCTGTGCTTGATTTTATTCATCCCATTTTTGTAAATGCAGTACAACTAGTCAAGCTTTGAATCGATTACGTTAATACCTATGTGCTTTCAAAAGTGATATAAATGAGATGTTAGTGGAAACTTAGTCATCAGATGATAACTCCTCCATTTAAGAGCCACACATAAATAAGACAACAGCTGTTGAGAATTACAGTGAAGGTGTCTACATCTGTAACTCCTATTGCCTATTTTTTTTTTTTTAATCTACCTGGTTTTACTGCATTTCTTAGTTTAATATAAAATAAATATTCATACTTAAAACTTAGAGTTTGTACCTCCTAATTTGAAAAGTTTATCACACAGCAAGGCCGGAAGTGTTGACAGAAGTTTCTAGTCGTGACGGGCGAGGAAATCCACAACACTGAGCTTAAGACAAGAAAACTATTAATTAGGCACATTCTGTCCTGAATGGTGCTTGTGATACTGGACCCAAATCCTTCAGCAATTTCACAGTGAAAAAAACAATCCTCTTTGGAAGAGGGAGAATTACATTTCTGCAGTTGCTTTCTCTGGGAATTGATTGATTCTTGACTTGTTTCAGAATTAAGATAGTTCTTTATTTGGGACCTCTTGATCCTTGGATGGAGCTACTACTCTACCATCACAGGTGTTACAGATGATACCTACCCTAGAGTAGGTAAAAACCCCAAAGAGTCTTGCATATAAACCTGAAGATACCTATATTGACAGAAGCTTTTAAAAACAAAGCAAGCAAAAAAAGCACTATTTACCTGCAACAGACAGAAAACTAGTGAATTCCTAAGTTCATTTAACACATGTCTTGGTAGGTTCTCACATTGTTTTATAATAATTGTTTTTTATGCCATGATACTTATTGAAAACAGATTTGTACTTGTGCATAACGGTAGTAAGGAACTAATATCTAAGTTTCAACTGATTTGTTGAATATTTCTACATATGCACTATCAATGGAACAAGGCCTTGGGGGCACCACTTAAAATCTCTCGCTGTAAAGCCAAATTTGTGGGGTCACAGATCCAGACCCTACATTGAGCTGTGAGGCATCTTCTTTTATTGTTACATTCATCTTGAAGAGGCCAGTTACTGACTTACTTCTCATTTTCTCCGCTCTGCAGCACAAGTTTGAGGATTACCATAAGGTTAGAAGTGACATTTTTATCATATAGGCTGGTCAGGAATTGCTCTATTTTTTCCACTATTCAAATTATTTGTTATTCATATTTCGTAAGTCTTTGTTTTTTCCCCATGCATTCTAAATTCTTTTTGAGCTTTGTTTTTCTGAAAATGAATCAAAAGCTAATGTAAAGATAATTGCTTTGAAAACTAGGTCTGTCATGTGTTGAATTCCACTTGCAACATTCTAAAACAGCAACAGGCTCTGTGCATTTTGTAGCTTGTTTATTTTTTCTTTTTTCTTTAATATGAAATCTTCAATTTCATTCTTTGTCTTGTTGCAATTAACATTCTAATAAAATGAGTATTTCCACATTTCAAGTATATGAAAACTTATTCCCAATGTTATTCTACATTAAATGGTTTCCAAGGATCATTATTCATTAATAACCCAATCCTAACTATAAAAAACATACATTTACTCTTACACTAAAATATTTAAGAATATTAACTGAAATATAGGAAACAAATTTATCACAATAACATTGGTTTTAACATTGGCGCAAAGCTGCTTACATGTTAAGCTAAATATATGCATTTTATGTATATATATCAATTTATTTAAATTCACCTCTTGATTATGAATTTCTGAAGCTATGAAAATAACTAGAATAGTCAAGACTGTCATTATAGTAGAACATTACTTGTTAAAAATATGTAACTCGTAACTCCATACTCTGGAGTGTGGGTGCTGTTATTCAAAGGGAGTATATTGTTCCCCACCACAGCCTCCCTCTCTGACAGACTGATTCAGGTCTCTTCACCCGTCACTTATCTCTCAGCAACACCCCATTCTGGAGGGGTGGGTCCAATGCAGCACTGCAGAAAGTGTGTGGCTGCCCACTTAAACTGTTTACAGGCAAATGCCCTTTAGGCCTCTCTTCCCTCACTGATTTCCAGAGTTTTTCAAAAGTCTGTGCATGTCCCTAGGCCATTCATCCATCATTTGATCCTTAATGGATATTCTCTAATGTTTTTGTGTGGGATAGCTTTGGTTTCTTAGATGCTTTCTCATTTATGACTTCCTTTAAAATACAGCTTTATTTCCTCAATTGTGTTCTGAAATATTTTCTTAATAATCAGGGCAAATTCTTCCCTAATTTCACCTCATTGTTTCTCCATAGCTTTTTATTACCATGCTGAATAAAATTGCTCTGCTCTGGCTGCTTAGAGGCATTAAATGTTTTTTGAATAAGATCAATGAACATCTTCCTTTCCTCTTTTACAGTAATTTGTATACCTCTTAAACATGCCTCATAAATCAGTCCTTCAGGGATCTGATAATTTTGTGGTTCTGTGAGTTCCCTTCATTACATTTATTTCCTCTCGTAACAAAATATTTAGAATGAAAAGGTGTGTTCCCTTTGTCACTGACTTAGAGTCAGAGAGGAGTCTGTCAGAGAGGAGACATACTCTGCAGTATGGAGTGATTCCTTTCATTTTTGCACACCAAAATATTAATTACTTTCGATTGTGGCATTAGATCAATGTTCTAGGATGGTAAATTAAATATATGATAAAAAACATAGTCTCATGTCTCTCAGCACTTATCATAATTAATGAGATACTACAGTAGTACTGTACTGCAGTAGTAGTAGTTTCACTGCGGTATCAGTAGTACCAGCAAGAATTTTAACAAGGCATAAAGCATTTTAATAACTTCTCTTAAGCAATTCCCTCCCTCCTTCCCCCACTGCCAAAACAAAATCTGATTCCCCATCAACACTACTCATTACTTTAAATGTTTTTTAGATCTCTTTGGGGGTCATCATAATCTCATAGATGAGTAAATCCTATAATATATTATCTGATACTAAATAACAAAATTAGCATTTATCCCCTGCTAACTCATTCTGTCAAACTCTTTTGGAAACAGATCCCCTAAAAAAGTTGCAACCATTGAAAACTGATTGCTTAACTGTATGTTTTGAATTAGTGAAGACAACACTAACCAGACCTCTCCTCTTGTCAGAAGTTGTGAATATGGATATTTATTCATATTTAGTTTCCTAGGGTAATTTCAGTGATATTTTTGGAAGAGTGTTAAAGTTGATTCCGTTGCCTGTACAGGCTAAATTTGTCCTTGCAAATAGACAGTTGGTTTTCACAGATGGGATTTTGATTATGATCCTTGTCCTGACTGTGTAATGATTAAAATGCAAAAATATGTCACAAGGCTTTCCCATGTTGGAAAGAATGTCTTGATGTAACTGAGAATTCAGTTTATTCTTTAGTAGAAAATGTGGTTTAAGGATACCATCTAGTTTCTTGATAGGGGTCCAATCAAGACCTTATAGTGGATGTGGTCGTATTAGGCAAGGATATTTATTTCAAACCGAGTGTTGTAGGTTTGTTGTAGATCAAAAGAAGAGTGTATTGTCAAGATGTGGGTTTGTTGTTTGATCTACCTAATTCCTTTATCCAGCCTCATTCCTGACTGTTGTTTGTATTTCCTTTCCTTTCCTTTCTTTCTCTACCTTGTCCTTTCCCTTCTCACTTTGCTTTTTCTCCTCTACTCTTTGGCCTTTCACATTCTTTTGAGACCTCTTCTTTTAGCTCAGGAGCTTCCCGTTTCCTAAAGGATTTGAAATAAAAAGTAGGTGCCCCATGTTCACAATTCTAGCACAATTACAGATCTCTGAAATCAAGCCTGTGAATCTGGATTGTAACATTTTCTTCTTAGACACCATTCACTGTATTGTTTTTCTTTTATGTGTAAAGATAGGGACAAAAAAATTAAATGGCCTCGCTGTTAAATTTCTTCCTCAGGTAAAGCATCAAKTGCTTCTGATGCTGCATAGAAGTGCAAGACAAAATATGTAATAGCTTTGTGATATATGAAATAAATTTTTAGTCTTTTAGAGAACCTTGCATGATTTTTTTTAGAAAGAAAAAACGATAACTATAACCAGAAACGTTAGGTACAATTTTCAGTAATTAAAATCCTTTCTACTGAACTGCCTGTTGCTTCATTGCTTAGACTTTTCTAGAAGTGACACTCTGGCAAACTCAGTGCTCCACAGGTTCTTCCTCTGCTTCCCTGTAGGAACTACTGTTGAATTTTCTACTTCTGCAAAATGTGGTCTGATCCCATTGCTTACATCAAAAAAGTTATTTAGTCTGTATGGGTCCATCCTATAGGTCTGGGCAAGTACTGTATTATAACCTCTGTTATTTGTCAAGAGTTCACTATTTTTGCACATGTGCTCACAAGTGGACCATTACCTTATCTACTGCATGTTGGTTACACCCACATTGCTGTTGCATCATCCTCGGGCAGCAACCCATGTCAGCTAGGCTCATATGTATATTCATGGCAAGAGTAGACTGGTAAGGTCTAGCAGGCAAAGGAAACTGCAGTTTACCAGCCTTTGTATTTTCTCACCTGCACACTTACTGTTTATTTTCTTTCCATGGTCCCTCCACTTCTGGCATCACACTGGTATGTCCGCGGGTCTCTGCTGTCCTCCAGAAGGAGGCCAGGTGCGACATAACCCCCAGGCAATATCATACTAAACAGGAGARCAGTGCTTCCACAGACTACAAGTGGGGCATCAAACTGTATCACCAGTCCAGGCTGACAGCATCTGCCTGGTGACTGCCTTGGCTGCTGGTCAAGATGTAATCTCCATGGTAGATTTGGGGCCTGGGAGAACACATATTCACAAACTAGGACCAGGCTCTGCCATGCACCTTGGGTGAACAGTTGCGGATGCCAATGCTTCCTCATACAGAGAACATCCCCAGCGAGCCAGCCGTAGCCAGACTCGACCAAGCTGGCGTGGGCTGACTGCAGCTTTGGGAGGGTGGCAGCATGTAATTTGGTTAGAAGTGAGGGTCTCCCTGAGGACTGGATGGAGGTCAATGGGCAAGATGCAGAACCTGCTCCCTCTGGGACAGCATGGGAGTCTGGGCATAGGATGTGCGAGATGGATAGGCTGTAAGGTGTCTGCTGCACCAGCTTTGAAAGTTATACCTTGTCCCATGTGGTGAGTAGGGAGAATGAGACTTCCTGGGCAGATTTAAGGTGCGTCAGTTGCCACCCAATGATATTTGTCAGTAGGCAGCGATACAAATAGCCGCATCACTGACTCTTACCACTGCATCAGCTATGAAAGGCTGGGGTGGTTACTTTCTTCATGGTACCCAACTCCTGTCCTGTCTAGGGAACCCAGCACTCTGCAGGCAGCTGATAAAGCAAGAGCTTGACCAAGAGGAAGCGATGAGACAAAGATGAAGGCTGGGTGGCTATTTCTTCTCCCTGTCCCCTACTCAGGTAGAAGAGCAGGCTTAGTGATTCATGGATAACCACAGGCTTCATAGCACACTCTTGGCAAAAGATCACATACAGTTTATCACAATAGGGCCACATATGACATGTCCTGGTCCTGGATGGCATTTGAATCCTGGCAGGCTACCTTCATTTTGTTAATGGTCATACAACAGGAGAGACAAACCTCTCCTGTTTCCCATCTACCATGGGTGAAACAGAGGCAGAACTACTCCTAGCCCTGTTTTGTTCTCCATATTTCTGAAATTTTTGGGAAGGGACTGGAGAGTCTGTCCTTTGCCCAGAGACCATCTAAAATAACAAGAGGAGCTCTCTGTAGCCAGTGAGATTAGTCCTTCTTACTTAGTCATATATGTGTGGCAACTAAAAAGTCCCTGAGCTGTCATTCTCTTGAACTACTCAAAGATTTCTTTTCAGAGAAAGGTAACTGGACTGCTCTGAGATCAATGTGGGAGTTGACCTAACATGTACAGACTGTGAGTATCCAGGGGATCTGCACATGGAGCCAATCCTTAGCATTATTTTATTTAACAATGTTCTCAGCCATAAATCATAATCTTTTGCTTACAGCAGATCATTCATTTTGACTGTCTCTTTTTACTAAGATTTTAAGTAGCCTGCTGTGCCTTTTGTATCAGATTCACTTTGGATCATGCTTATTGCACAAGAGTATGAGAGAATGTCTTATACCAGAAGTTGTAAAATCAGCTTGGCRTGTTGACATTTCTGATGTCACACTCTTTCAAGTGCATTCAGCTATTGCTTATGAAAACAAGAGTATTAAGAGTGCAAATTAGATGCAAAATTAAGTATATTTTTTGCTGAAAAGGACTGCATGTCAGTACTGGAGTGGTGAATTTCTGGTATTGAAGTGGAGGTTTGTTTTTTTCCTGCTAGATATGGTCCACAGAGGTGTATAATTGATTCRGTCTCTTGTCCTCACAGATTGATTTTAGAATCATGTTTTGAGGACTGCCAAAAGTATTCTAGAGTTTCTTGTTCCTGTACTGTGTGTGATATCTCCACAAGATAAGTTATTTACTACAGAGGTGATTACTTGTTCTTTAAGAATCAGATGCCAGTCTGAGGCCACTGTGTTTACTTTTGGAATGACAGATATTGTTGTGTGCATTTACAGGTATAAATAACAGATTTTTCATCTTTTTTGATGATATTTTTTAAAGGTATTTTTTAAGTTTGTTCTCTAGACAGGAATTGTTTCTACTTTACACATCTATGTTCTCTACAGTGATTTTAAATGAACTTTTCATAACCTTTAAGCATACCGAGAAACTTTCTTATGTCCAAGTTTATGAACTCATTCCAGCAATCTTTCCTGATCCAGAAACATCATTTCTGGTTTTAATGTGGAGCAAATCCTATTTATATTTTCATGGTTAACAACAGTCTTTAATATCAACTGAATTATGGATGGATATTAAGAGGCCAGAGATGCTAAGTATCACTGTTTCTATTCCACTATACTTGCTTATGCCTTGCCAAGAGTCTCTAGTCCAGACCAAAATATCAGCAAATATAAGAGTTGAAAGTTATGCAAATGGACTGCAGGAAAAAATACAGGTCAGACTGCAGGACTGTAAATAGTGGATGTATAGCTAGATTAAATATGGAATTAATGGAGGAATAATCTGACTTTTATTCATCTGTATGAATGATGTTGCTCTGAGTATCTCTGGTGGCGTCACACACTTGTAGCTCCTCATCTTCCTGGGGAATGTGGTGATAAAACTGAGCATGTAATTCTTCCAATTGGGACCATGGTTCCAGGAAGACTAATGGTTATTTGAAGGGGCAGGCAGCTAGCACAACATCATAGCTGTGTTTTAACAAAAAAAGCCCAATGCATCTCACTCAGGTGCCTGACATTACAACATCTTCACCAGTGCAATGCATCTCCTGCCAATTCACAGTTCAGCTGTGTTTCAGGAGGTTACTGTCAGCCCAGACTGGTGGTGACACTGACTTGCACATTGAGAGGGATGATAGCATGAGTCTGGTCTGGAGGAGGTTCATGTCACCATCCCTTTACTCTGAGGCAATCCCTGTGGATATGGGCTCACTGGTGCATCTCAGGAAAGTTGTTTTTAACCTTATGAGGCAGGAATAAACCAGGCAGCACGAATAGCAGTAAGGAAACAAGAGCAAGCTCCCCTCCAGCCTTTGCTTGCTTTTCCATCTGCGATGCCACCCTGTGTTCTGATCCAGCTGTCTCTGAATAAGCAACTGTGCATGCCCTGCCAATGTTCCTCTACTTATTCTTACACTACACTAGAGATACGCCCTATTCCTAGTGCCATGTGGTCCCTCTCTACAGCTAACAGTATAAGATAATAGTAAGATACACCTCTCTTTTTTTATTCACTGTTCCTAACACCATAATAAGGCTGAGCATGCCTTTGGTTGATGTCTTTAAATCAATCGGCAAGCACCTTTTTCACCTGGGAGACCCCATTCCACCTGCAACCTTTCAGTGTCATGATTCAATCCAGCTAAATGTGAACAGGACTGACATTGCTTATACAACGCCAAGGTTGCACATACTGTGTCTGCATGTGATTCATTAGAAGAGAAAGACAGATGCTGTTGAAACTGTAGCTGGAGTATAGATGCCTAAAATCTAGTACTGAATCACTTTGGAAGACATTGGGATTCTACAGCAGCAATAGTCAATGATGTTGGGCACAAACTTAACCCTAAGTCTACCACTTTTTCCTTTCCTTGTGGTCTCAGTTTGGGGTGAAGTATACTCTTTCTGATATGACTTATTAACCTTGCAGTACCTTCATGTTTTCTAAACAGGTAGGAGATCAGTTTGTGAGTAATATGTGACTTTAAAACCTTAGCATTGCAGGACCAGCAGTTTCTATTCTCCTTCAGAACTGGAATAACAGGTACAGGGCTGTGTCAACTTGTATTCCTGGAAACTTTGGAGGTTCCTTGAAAGATTAGACAGTCTACCTTTTTTTGGGGTCCTTCTGGGATATCGCATTTTTATCTGCTCCTGGAGCTTGCCACCTATTTATTTCCATCATGTTTTCCTCCTTTTGCCTTAAAGAGTTTCTGAAAGTGTGCCATTCTCAGCAGGTCTTTGTAATATCATTCCTTGTAATGACATTCCATGTTCTCATCCCTCGATGCATTGCATGTACCTTCTCCAGAGGGAGCTGGCATAGCTTTAGCAGGGAAGCAAGCTAACTTTTATCCTTTTTTTATACAGCTGCTGACATTTCATATGTGATTCTCTGTGGACTCCTTCCATTTGGACCTGAAAAAAGTAGCTGGCCCACCCATTGGATTTAATGATGTCTGTGATTGCTTGTAAGTCAAGTCTCTCTTGGTGGCAGTCATTAGCACTATCAGTTTGACAAGCTGTCATCCCCCATGTAGGTGTCAGTGTGTCTTATAGCAATCCAGAATGTCTGCGTTCTGAACCCACCCTACTGTCTTGCTCAGTGGGACCAGATTTCACAGCAAGTGCCTTGAAATTATCTAGTAATCTTAATTTATTCAAATTCCCACCTCCACTTCCATCCCCTCTTTAAATTTTATTTCCTAGTTGGAAATACTACTGGTAAGTAAATATTAGCAAATTTTACTTTAGCTGAGATGATCTCATATGGTGCTTGATTTCACATCTTTGCTGTGCTCAGTGGAATCAATAACATGGGCTACAGAATTTGTAATGATACTTACAAACCAGCTTAAAATTTTATTTGTAATGACACAACCAAAAATGAAAGAGCTTGTAACTCACTAGGTTTTAGCTTTCACTTCATGAGGTCTCAGTTGTTGTGCTGTTTTCCATGCAGACAGAAGATAAATCCAGTTCCCTCTACACCTTGGCTGCAAGTTGGTCACTGGCTCTGACTACCTCTGCTCTCTGGCTGTGTGAAATGGTCAAAGGAACATACACGGTGTCCCACTATCTCTTTGGGGAAAAGCTGAAGATAGTAGGGGGATGTCCTAGCAGAGCAAAAGACAAAGCACAAGTCAGCTTCCAGGTTACAGAAAAGTGAAAAGCTACAGAAAAATGAAAATGAAATGAAATGAAATGTAACTACTTTAGGACTCACAAGCTTTTTAGCTAAGGAGTTCTGATACCTAGCATGTAACATGTGAGGTCAGAGAAGGCACCTACTCTTCACTCAGATCATGTTTTTCGTTACATGCATAAGCACTAAGATTGCATTCTTAATTATTATAAATGAAAAATAGGAATTATTTTTAAAACAGAGGGAGGCCCTGACTGAATTAAATAATGAAATATGTTGCCCAACTTCTTTGCATTGTCATTTGTTTCTCAGCTGCCACTTTGATGTGATGAGCACATAATACAAGAAAGTCCTACTCCAGAACTTATAATTGGACTAAATATGTGAAATTACATATATATTTGTCTGTATCTAGTATGAAATAAACCAATATGCTTTCACTGGTGAAGTGTGTACCTGGGAAAAATGCATCGTCTAGAAAAAAAAAAAAGAGAACTTCAGAGATAAAACCTCATTTATGTACAGATTACAGGAAAAATTGTCACCCTGTTAAAAATGTCTGTGGTGTGTTGCACACAGCACGTATATTAATGGATTATGGACCTAAAAAGCATAATTGGTAAAAGATGTTAGATCTTGTTTAAGGAACTTGTTTGTGTTCACTATAAACTGTTTTGGAACAGATCCTAGAAATAAAATGGATATCATAGCTATCTTTTTTTTAATCTTTTAACTAGTTCAAACACAGGCCCAGTGT
Organism: Oceanodroma leucorhoa; assembly: GCA_030449065.1. Classification (NCBI taxonomy): domain Eukaryota; kingdom Metazoa; phylum Chordata; class Aves; order Procellariiformes; genus Oceanodroma; species Oceanodroma leucorhoa. The sequence goes on from JASVER010000180.1 coordinate 1,237,522, forward strand.
CACAAAATTTTATTTCCTGAAATCCTCCTATTGTAAGCATTATTTTAAATAGAATTATGTGGTCATTTAGAAACATTTTATTTAAGCTAGCTTTACTTTTGTGTCTTTCTCATGACTTTCGTACTTGTTGGCTTTACTACAATCTAATGAAAATCTGAACTTTTTCCCTCTGACTGAAGTTCTGACAATGGGCCTAATTCTACTTAGAAACTAATTGTTATCACAGTCCTTGCTTACAGGGAAAATTTTACTTCCGGCTACTCAGTATCGTTGCTCTTTTGCAGTTTTTAAATGACTGTGGTTTTTGTGTTGTTAGATGTGTGTGGCTTTGATTGGGTGGTATATTTACCAGTAATAGCACTTTTATTGTTCCAYGAAGCATTTACAATTGTACTTCTTTCAAAAAGAAACATTCCTTTTATTTTTCTGAAATCCTCATATTGTCTGACAATTTCCATGCAGTTGATTCTGAAAGGCAGGAACAATAGCAGTGCATGCTTCATAATTTTTAGCTGAAACGAAATCATCGTGGCTGAGAAAAGTAATGAAATTCACTCCTTTCATGGTCATCTCAATTTCCCTGTGAGAATATAATGCTTCCTTTGAATATTAATACCCAGCTGATTTCCGTCATGCAGTTTTGGATTCAGATCCCTGGAGTAACTTGTTAAGCCAGCTAAGAAAACCCTATACAGGCGATAGTATCATAAGTAAACTTCAGGAAGCAAAAATTTTTTCCAACCTATTTTTTTCCTGCATTGTTCAAATGTTTGGAGAAAATAATTTATTTCTGTTCTTCAGGAACCTTTTCAGTCCCTGACCTTTCTGCATCTCTCACTCTTCTCACAGGTGCAACACCGATGCTTCTCACAGGATTCTGCGAAGGAATCTTCCTTCACAGTGCTGTGCCAGTGAATTAACATGACTGTTTACAAGCTCCGTAACTATTGTGCCTGTTAAACTTAATGAAGATTTAGCAAATGCCACAGGGATCACTTGATGGATTATTGTGCTAAACAGTAAACAGCATTTGACACGCATTCAGGCAAAAAAGACCTTTTTTCTTTTCCCATCACAGCTGCAAATTTGCCGTGGCAACCCTAATCACCTCCACACATTAACGTTGCTTTACCAGAGCTGTCCCCAGAGTCCATCTACTATTCAGGCAGATTATCTGCCAAATCAGAGATCCAGTCTTTGCACTATGTCTTGCTGCTGTTGGTGACATAGATAGGCAGTACTGCTACCATGCTTGAAGTACTCGGAAGAGGAAGGCAATTCATACTGCCAGTCTTTTCACATTGTGTTTTTGTGATTTTTTTGTAATTTTTTGTAATTCCTAGATCCTTGGTCCTCTGAGGTTTTACTACCCAATGTACAGTTACTACCCACTGTACTACCCACTGCTACCACCCACTGTACATTAAGGAGAATATGGGAGTATCTGCTGACCTGATACAGCTTTTCTTTCTCAGTTCTAACAGCTCCAGGGCTGGGTTCTGTGCTTTACCCCTTATTATTTTTAAGATTATTGCATGTTTATGTTTATATTTCTATGTTTTTTTGATCCTTATGTTTCCTGGTAGGAGTGAATCTTTTAATTAAATAGAAAAAATTATCCCCCCTGGCTCAAGTAGGAAGTTTTCAGGAAGCCTCCCTTTTCTGGGAGAAGGGCTGTGCTGGAGACAGGTCACTGCAGCTCAGATGGCTCTGTCATTCAGGCCTGCCATCACTGTAGCGTGTGATTTTGCTCACTCCACATGGGAAGCCTCACAGTGCTCAGCTTGGAGAACGACCGCTCTTCATCTCCCACCTCTCTTCTGTTTGCTTTGACACAAAAGACCCTCTTTCCAAAGGTGGTGTGGGAAGGTAAAAGGAGAAATCATTTCTATTTCCCTATCTTCTGCTTAATCTCTTGCTTCCTGTTTTTTCCACATATTTACTCAACTTCAGACAAAATTCCTGCTCCAGAGTTCCCTAGTCRCATTCTTCTACATCTAATTCCTTACATGTACTTTTCTGTTTTCAGAATACATATTTTCCTGTTGATTTTTCATAATGAGATAATTCCCATAGAAAGAAATTATCATGGCAATGAAATTCTTTCCCAGTGGGAATTCTGATATCAGCAGATTCAACATTTCATACTGGGGGATGGGTTAAGAGAAAGGGGTTAATGTTTAAAAAGAACTGAAGAGAATCTGAGTCCATGTGAAGCTACTGGAAAGCATTGAAAGTTGCCAAATCTGCATGCTTTTATACTCAGTGTTTTAGAATAGTGCTTTAAAATACAAAAGCTTTCTTGCATGTGGCCATCTTTTTGTGTATCTCAAAGTACCTCAAACATTATTTTACAGTTTCAAGGTAATATTTCGTTTGCTTGTTTGTTTGTTTTGCTTTGTTTTGATTTGATTCACAGAGACCTTCTTGAAAGTCTGTTTCTTGAACTGCTAGGAACTCAAACTGAAAATTCTGGCCATCATATTAAGAAGAGATTCCTTCATATTCTTATCTCATATGTTTTAACTTTCACATGGTACCCATTGCCAACAAAGTGTGAGATATCTTTCTTCTCTAGAAATAACAAAAGTACAAAACCAATAATCATYTAATCTATACAGAGGGATATATATGCATGTGCATATATAAACAACTGTCTTATTTCACCAAATCAGGAATTTTTGTTTTCCCTGGATATGATCTTTAGAATTTAAATACATGATTAAATTTATTTTACCTGAAACTTTTGCAGAATGTCCAGCAGTTTCAATTGAACTAATTTTAAAGAAAATATTGGTTAAATGCTATAGTTTGATGACCCATAAAATATAGGGTTTAGGTTATAAAACATTCTAGGTATGACAGAATAATATTTTGAGGCTGGAGTATTATGAGCTTGTCTTGATCTCCCTTTAGGTTTGTAACGCTGTTAACAGCTAAGATTTTACATGTCAGTATTGCTACACTTGTTTTTCTGGATCTTATCTCATGGAAGGATGATAGTGATGTAATTCTAGTATGGTTAATTCTGAGTCTCACCACTGTAAAATCAGAATCAGGCTCACTTTTTGATCTCAGGCAATCTTTCTTAAGCATTTATCACAAAACCACTTTTTTCCTTGTGTGGTATTTCCACCTTTTCTCTGGCACAAACTAATGTGTATATTACATGGTTGTCTCTTCTTAAATATTATTAATAGCTATTTATCAACTGCTAGAAGCTGCATGCTGAGCCATAAATAAAAGCCTGGCACATTATTATTGCTGTAAAGAAATAAGCAGCTGGAAGTCATAAGCTAAATGCTTTTGGAGAAAAATAACAGCTTACTCGTTTACTGTACATTACTACAAAAAGCTCCATGTGGCTTTATTCATTTGAAGATAAACACCCCATTCTGAAAAACTCTAAGATTCTGTAGATACAAATGATGCCTCTATCTGGAAAGTTATTTCCAACTGCTACTTCATATTATTTTCTAGTAAATGGTTTTGTGGCAGCTAGGGCTAGTTTGTACTTGGATGCTCAGTGATTTGGGGGTAAAATCTCTCCTTATTACTTTAGTCAACAGAATGAAGGCTGGCACTTCATAGAAGTGTGATATTTCCTGTGAGCAAAAGAGTGGAGTAATGCAAGAGATGGAAAAGGGCTAAAGCTCGTCTCCTATCTCCCTTTCTGACTGGCAAAAGTAACACTCTGGGCATGCAGGTGCAAGGTGAGAAAGAAAGTGTCMGCTGTGYACCACCCAGAATTGTGAAATAATCTATTTCCTTTTTCCAGGCAAATGGAGGAAAGATGTGCCCTTCTCAGAGATACCAAACTCTTTGGTCTCTCCTTGTAGGCATGTGGAGAAAGGTGGTACTTTTCTATTTTATTACTTGGACTGCCTACTAGAAAAGTCTAAMCTACAATTAACTTGATATTTATTTCTCAGGTAGATATTTATTCTGGCTTTGTGATTGGATTACTAGTATCAGAATAAGAATGTGGGAGAARGAGGCTTTTTTGCATTTCTCTTCTGTGGCAGCTCCTCAAGACTGTGATGTTCAATAGAATTGGATGTGCAGCATGAGGAATACCCCTCAGGGAAGGTGTGTCTGCAAGACTGAAAAACAAAGCAGAAGGTASACGTGCTTCCAGATATGTGTAGGAGAATAAATCTGCACTCTGTTTTTCCTAGGAGCTCCATTTCATTGGTAGYGGCATTTCCAGTCCTTGGATTATTCAACATTTGCTCACTGAAGTACTAATGGGAATGGCAGCCCCACAGCCCTCTGTTCAGCTTTGTGGCCTGAGCTCAGTAGATCTCTTTGCTTTGAAACAAACAGCAACCTTTCAAGGTTACTTCACAYTGCTAAGCTTCTTAGAACAATCGAACGCTTAGGTGAAACCTCACAAGGTTAAAAAAAAAATGTTGGAGTTGCACTGTTGGGTATTGTAAGTGAATTCAGAAATCATTTTAATAAAGGGTTTGTGTGATTTATTTCCGTATGTTTCTAAGAAGCCTTTCAGCCTCAAATTTCAGATCAGATGTTACGCCATAAAGCTAATCGAAACCATATCTCTATTCACCTTCATTTCAATATTAAATGATTGCTTTTTAAACAAACTTCTTCAACGTTCTCCCCACCATTCCCCCAAAAAGATGCTGTTATTTCATTCATATCTYGTATAACACATACCACTCATCACTGCACCCCTRACAGGCCTTTCCACGAGCCACGTCCAGCACCCCACATTAGTGGCATTTGGCGTGTTCAGCACCAGCCTGCCCTGCTCTCTCCTGTTGCCCTGTAATCTGGTATACCCAGCGCTAGCAACAGGCCATGAGRGTCATACTGAGTGTGCAAGGCCTTGGGACTGAAKGTTGCCAGCTTTGCTCAGCCTGAACCTTTCTCGAACTGCCTSCAGCTTTGGTTTACTTGGTTTCTCTCTAACAACAATTTTCTAATTGGTCAGGTGCCCATGGTTGATTTGTTTCACTGTTGCTTGTCTTCGTATGGTACCGCCATGGTTTTGTGACTCTAACATAGTGATGCAACACTGACCYGTACAGGTSTGGTGGGGACAGAGGTTGCCGTGCAGGAGAGYACGCACATGGGATGGTAGGGTTGGCACTGGAGAGCACACAGCTGTAAAAGACGWCTAATGGTCAGCTTAAAGAAATGCAGACCTGGACAAAACTGTTTTGGAGGGGTAACAAAGAGAACAAAGTAATAGTAATAGAACCTGACATATGTGAAAAACACTATAAATACTAAATTTAGATGTAAYATGGAGCTGCATGTCAATGAGGAGAGAGCAAGGTGTGAAAGAGTAAAGCAACTTAGCAAACACATAGAAAAGAACCCAAGTGGATCCCAGAGTGGGGAAGAAGTCATCAACATGAACATCATATTCTTSCCAGTGTAGGACTCGAGGTGCTGACAACTCACCATGACACCTCTGCCAACAGCAGAATTAAACCACTTAGTACACAGAGGGGTAGAAACTAAGTATGCATATTGCAATATTTTAACTGTATTATGATATTATAGTCTAGTCTAGTCTAGTCTAGTAAATATTAAATTATTAAACTATTATTATTCTCATCATCTTCATAATTATTCTTTAAAATTAACCTTTTTCTGCACAGACATTTTCTTTCTGTCTCTGTAATAATTAGATTCTTGGATTAGGCAGTTAAAGTTTCTGCCACGGAGGCAGGTCTATTCCCTGGTCTGTGATGCAGCACAAGTTTCATGTCTGGGCAGCTGGATGCCACAAGGGGGGGTCATGGATGGTCAGATAACCATTCCTTAACACATCAGCTGGCTTGGTGAGATGTGGCAGACTTTCCACAGCACAAGACTTAATCCAGAGTCTTGGTGTGGAGCATCGGATTTATGCCATGTATATAAGGCAGTGCAAAAGAAATGAAACAAACTGTGCTGAGCTTAGGCCAGTTTAAGGCACTTATGTCCAGTTGGATCCCACTCAAATTTGTGAGAAGTCAAAACTAAGCTGATAATCCATTATCAAACATCTTCCTTCTGCTATACATCTCTGTTAATGATTGCCACCCTACTTGTATTATTTTCCTCTCCAGCATGGAAAATCRTTTTGTTTCAATCTTTTATAGCAGCAGACAAAATTTTTTTTATTAATTTTTAAAAGAAATCTATTTCTTATGTCATAAAATCAATCTRCATTAAAATGACAACCTCTGAACTCCAATCTCTGTTTCAACACTGTCAGTGGTGCCCAGAATAGACCAGAACATTACTACTAATCAAAAAATTTGGCTTGTTTTTTCCTTTAGCATCCTGCTAAAACTGATGTGACTGTGATTGAAACAATGGCAAATAATTTGCAGCTTTTTCAAAAGCAAAAATACTACTAATATATTGTCGGGCAAAAAATAAGACAAAGAAAAATAAAGCTGCAGTAATGGATGAACACTGACTAAAYGCTAAAAATAAAAGAAAATAAAAGAAAAATKATGTTCTAATTAAGACACAAGGGAATGAAAACTTCCCTCTGTGYTCCATCCAGCCCACGTAGGTTCCTTGAATGCCTACAGAATCTGTTGACTTTGAGATTCCTTCCTGGGTGTAAAGTCAAGACAGCTGTATAATAMTAAAAGTCAGATTAGATAGAGTCTTGCTTAGGGAACTCAGGGCTGGTTTTTGGTTGTGGGGCTATGGATTTTAATGACACTCACAGTCAGTAACACTAATAAAAATTCTTCCCATAATTAGGAAGTCCAGTTGGGATGTACGTTGTTAACCCTCACCATTTTTTTTTCCAAGGGAACTAAGTATAGATGGTATAAAACACCCAATAGAGTAAAAGGGCATGCAGTTTATCAGTTTCTCTTTGTCCTGGAACAGATGTGTCGTCATGTTTTATTYTAATGTTAAAAGCATTCTACTATAATCCCCAGCTTCTCTCTTTCTCCCTGCTGAAATGAATAAATTCACTACCAAGTCAGACGTACCTACTGATCCTGAAGAGCAGTTCATAAGAAAATGAAATCATAAATGAAATCACTTGTAATGTAGAAAGAATATCAATCTTGATAATACCAGTGATCTCATGTTTCTCTCTAAAATGAGGCAAATATCAGGTTAGATGATCCAGGTCACATCTATCTGACCTTGTTAACAAAAAATGTTCTTCARACTCTAAAAAATATTAGTAAACTCATATTACAATAGTTAAGTATCTAAATGATGACACASCATAACTATAAATAAATCAGTCCTCAATCTTGGATAAGTGTTTTTACAGTGTTTTAACAGCATTCACTACTTACTATTTCTAATTGCACAACCTCTTACCCTTATGAAAATCTAACAAAATATACTGCAGTTGCATGAGTTTTCAACAACWAAATTTTGGATAAACTTTTTGTTGTTAATAACCTAAGCAAATGCAAAAAAGGGTTGAGCAGGTTAATACTGCAGTTGTGACCTTTATGGCTTTATAAAAAAAAATATTCACTCTTCTTGTTCTTACTAATTATTTAAATGGAGGAATCAGTATGTAACAGTGCAAGATGTAAAGTATGGCCAGATTACCAAAAATGGCAGAGTGCTGGCAGAGAATATTGGCTCTGGAGGATTATTTAGCACTAAGAAATGGATGGCCAAGAAATGCTGAGAACCAACTGGAGTGAAATGCATTTGTTTGACAAACCAACACAAAAGTCTCTTTCTCCAGTGAAATATAACACAAGAGTTTCCAGAATGCAACATAGTAAATAATAAGGGGTTAAAGCATATGAAAGTAAAAACTGTTCATGCTTATAAGCATGAGAAAGCTTCCAAAACAACAAATGGTGAGTTGAAAATTTTGAAAGGAAAGACACTGCTGAACAATCAGTAGAATTTTTAGAAAGGCTCAGACACTTCTGCAGATATTGTGAACATTCACCATCACATTCAATAACTTAATGGAAAATGTCCATATTCAGTCAAATTGCTGGGTACAAAMTTGTTGATCTCATGTCTTTGTAGTCTAGTGAGATAAGTGCTTGTATTACAGTCCTTCAGTATGCATTGTGCACACTACTTCTTAGTCTGCAAGAGCTTCTTACAAATTGTTTTTCTTTCTTACAGCCATGTGCACTGCATCTGTGACATCATCATGAGCCTCTCACAAGCACCATCCCAGACAGTTTAAAGAGAAGCAATTTCAAATGTCAATTTTCTAACCGGAGGTCAGGCTGAAAACAACATATCTCATTGAGAGAACTRCTCTGACGGTTCATTGCTCTTTGCATATTTTTTTTTTCATTCCTCTTACTCCATTGAAGTTCTGTCTGACAAGCTTCAGATGGTTACAGCCACCTAGAACTGTCATGAAGAGTCTCTAAAGTAGGATTAAAAGTATAGAGCCRTTATTTTCTGGTTTGTACACACATAAGATACCTAGGGTTTAACTGATTGCTAAGGTAGTAATTAACATTCTCACCCTCCTATTAARACCTCTCAGTCTCTTATCAGAMCAACAATAGAGTCTTTGTTAACCAGGCAGGTATGAGCCAGGAAAAGAAGGGTTAGCCTCCACTGCTCCGAGGAGCAGACCTGTAGCATCAGTAAATTGTCAGCATCCACTGAATCCGGTGGTATCAACAGGCTTGCATATTCTTTTTTTTTTCCCCCATTTCAGATTTTGTACTTTTCCACATTGATGTTTTTCTTTCCTGAATCTTTGAGTTACTAGCGCTCTCCATCTCCATGGTTCTACCTCTGCCTGAAACTCTAAAGTCATAACTTGCATTGCTCTACTCTGCAGGCTTTCTCACAGCTCTTTCCCACAGTATATGATTTTCTTTGGCAGCCTGAGCCAAGAGCACATACTTGTGCCACATCAGAGCTGGTCCGCTGATCTTTGGAGCATGAACAACTGAGCCCTGGGGGGAAGGCAAGAAAGAAAGAGTGTTACGGTCATAAAGGGTGAGATCAATCCTACTTAACCTTAAATATCTAAAAATTAGACATCAAAGTCTGAGCTAACTGCCCTAGGTTGCCTTTATAGTCAGTGGACTGAAATACCTGTTGTAAGAAGGTGAGTCATCCACAAAAATAGCATCTAAAATAAATCAAATGACTCAGCTCTGTATGTACCCATTTCTCTCAACTGACTGACAGGAAATGTTGAGTGACTAGTTTAAATTTAGGTGTCTCCCTTTTAAATAACTGAACTAAAGTAGTTGTATTCCAGTGCTGTCTTTATGGAAATGGGCTRAAGAGGTCCRCCCAAGCTATATGCAGATTGTTGTTCCACTTGCATAACCCAATGYCTCATTCACAGTGCCTCARTTTAGTAGTAGTCATTACTAGCTYTTTTKATTTTACTTTATGGTTCAAAGATAAAGATAACATTTTGTTTCAAGCTCATTTAGCTATTAAAAGGCTAATAGAAAGCATAAGGGAAATKGCATTGTATGTGTCAGAAGCTGCTGCACCTGTCTTTAATTTTAAAATCGCACCTATGGTACATTTCTATGGAGTAAAAACCTAGGTATGAAAGCACCTGAGAATAAGAAATAATCATGGCTTGACTTTGAAATTCCAGGTTAGATTCCTGCTGTTGCAATTAGAAAGAAAATAAAAATAGATACATGATTTCAAAGATATCAGAAAAAGCCTATGTTTTCTAATCTTGTACAACCCTTAGTGATAGARCAGATATTAATGTTTCAGTGGCAATGAAAAAGGAATAATGAAAAACWTTTAGCTATTTATTTTGTATCTTAGCATGGCTGTTTGACATCRTGCAAAGAGAATACCTCGCTCTTAATATAAGGATTAACAATAACAAGGATTCAAAAGAAATTAATGCAAAAAGTTCTCTTAATCCATTAGTCTTGTTCTTTTATGTTCTGRATAATAGTTTTGTGTTAAAGCCTTCCTTGGAAATCCTTTCTCTTTTTCTCTTAGTTCTAGTGTTGCATGAAAACATACCAGCCAGACTAGTTTTACTTTCCTCCCCACCTAAAAACTCATAGTAGTTTACCTATTTCAGGTTTGTTTGGAGAAATATAAGAAGCATTACCCCATCAACATACTGACTCATCGTCTTTGTATCCGATTTCCATGTGCTAATCTTTCCTTATGAAAGCATTGATGGAATTACTTTGAAAGTGCTTGTGCACATGAACATTTTGGACATGTAAATCTAATGTAGTAGGTTTGCATGAAACTGACAAAGAAAAAATTATCAAGGTTTACTTTTGCGATATATGGTGATACTACTGTGCYGTGAATATAGACTGATCCTTTGCAGTTTTCCTCTGCTGTGAAGTGTAGATAAGAACTCCACAGCCACTGCTGTAATTTCCCTGTAACAAATACTCATGCAGAGACTTGCTAATGTGGGTCCTGTGTTTCTGCATGACTYTTGTCCTTCAGCATGTTATCTGATAATTTTTTCCTGGCATGTGTAAGCAGAACATGTTATAGATAGATATTTTTCTTTTTATTAGTTTCCATGTTTGAYTTAATAGTACATACTAGTGTTGGCTTCTGCAGCTTGATTATCTGTTTCATACATACGAATAAAACATTTTTCTTACTTTTAATTCATAGAGATGGAACAAGCGTGCTAATAATGATGTAGTAAATTTGCTTACCACATTTATACCACAGTTGTGTTGTTTCATAATTGGATGCATATGTACACGAAATATGAATGTAAAGAAGGAAAAAAAAAGTATAAGCTATCATCATGAGATATGTTTCGTTTTACATTCATATTATATATTTCAGTATAGTTTTCKTACTGTGATTCTGTAAGCTACTTAAATGTTAAGTGTTTCAACACTTACATTCATCCCTTTGAGGATGAAAGCTCAGGTCTGTTTCTTTTCTTTCTCCTTGGGGAAACCTAATCTGGCTAGCTATGCAAGCACATTTATTATGTTTAAATTTATTTTCATAAGTTAAAATGTACCAGATTGTCCTGCAATTGTTCCTGCAATTGGATTTTGAAGTATTTAAGTTATGTRTATGTGCATTTAGATTAGCAACATTTATTCAAATACTTTGTTTCCAATTTTCYGTTCAGTAATGGTTAGACTTCTCTTGCCATAAGCATATATACATATATGCTTTTTTTTCCTTTGCACACTTTTCATACACGTAGCATAATATAATTTCTTTAATTCCACATGCCACAAAAAGCTTTCAAATTGCAAAGGAAAACCAGAAAGGTAAAGCATATGCATACAGAATAGAGAGCACAAGAAGCCTTTAAGTGAAACCGAGGTTTCATGCTGTCCTTCTGAACTGCTGTGCATTTACCATTGTAAAGATTACAGAAGAATTTCACTGTGGATACCCAGAATAGTGAATGTACATCAAAAGCTGATTCTAGTCCTGAAGATATTACRAGTGGAATTGGAGTAATCATTTTAAGCATAGAGAATTGTGTTGGAATTTATATCTTTAAAAATAGACTGGTGTTTTGAAGTGCATCTCTGTTGYATCTCTTTCAAAACACACGACTGAYTGATTTATAAATCAAAATTAATTTGGTCAGGGGATGGTGGAGAAAGGGGAAGCACAACATGTATGTGAGAACCATTTTGATACTGAATCTTAATTTTTAACCTGTTAATTGAATAATTCTGCAGCCTAAACAAGACCTGCTGTAGTTCCCTTGTTTTGCATTCTGTCAAGAATTCAGTTTGGGACAAAGCAATAAACCCCTGAAGCTTGAAAGTGAAATGTGCAAAAAGCTTGTTGTGAGGTTGGGATGCTGGAAAAAGTTATTGCAATTCTCAGTRAGGYAGTTGTTTCCAATACTGCTATAACTATCTATAAATRGAAACCTTTGCCCTTAGATACCAGGAACTACAGTAGCTCTGTAAAAAGGAAACAGGAAGAAAAAATTCACCATGATATCTGACAAGCTATTCTTTCCTTTCCTAGTAGAGAGAAATGTTTTCYCCTCCAATACTACCATGGATGAACACAGAGGCCAGGCACTTGCAGAGCTCCAAAAAAGTCAATATACGACTGAGTTAATTACATAGGAGCTCAGCTGCTTTGTTAAAATATTCAGCATTTGTAATCCATGTCATCTTAGAGAATTTGTGCCCAATGCTGGGTGCAACAACTTTTGGAAAATTATTAATATATTTTGCACATAGGRTTTTTGCTTTGAAAGTAAATGGGAAGAGCATTAAGCMTAGAACTAAAGTGGTAACAAGTACAAACACAATGCCAACATCTACCTAGTAATCATCTCTACTCCAGTAGAAATCCAGAGAAGGATTCCTCTTTACATTAGCCCCAGTCTTTTAAGGRGGGATCTTACTTAGCATTTCATTACTGTGCCTGATGCTGTTATACTTGTTTATAGGAAAAAAAAAAAATATATATACACATAGATGTATGCATGTATATATCACATTTGCACATACTGGTCTCCAAGGTCGACTTGATAGATAGATATTAAGACTGATTTGAATCAATTACAGAGAAACTTATTTTAGGTTTTAAGATYGCTTTCTCAGTGTGGTGCAAGTTCCATGTCATAGGGAGGATATCTTTTTTTTATTATTTTATTACCCATAATAAAATATATACTGCATATTTTAATTGTATTAATCTYAAAKTAATTAATCTCACTGGAATGAAAAGAGTGTAGGTGCACCAAGACAATGATTGTTCTTTCTGTACAATGATAAGTGTTAGAAGTGCTATAAGTTCATTCTCTAACGAGCCTGGTTCAATTAATATTGCCACCTCCATTAAAATAAGAGGCAGGAGTTATGAGTGCACTAAATATTAGAAATCTGATTCAGGRCTCTAGATCTTCCTTGCAATTGCTCAGACTCAACTCATTAGATTCTGCCCAAAACTCATAAGGTGGCTATTGTTGCACCTTAAATTTAAAATCTTTAAACACTTTTRTGARTATAAGGTCATTCAGAATGGGACAAGAGAGAGATTTAAGGCAAGCTCTATATTAGAGAGATTATATGGTTGAAACAGATCTGAACAATTTATTTTAAGTGCTTTCTATAAATCAACATATA
>JASVER010000019.1:0-43252 GCA_030449065.1 Oceanodroma leucorhoa
TTGATTCCATCAAGATATGCAGATAAGAAATTACGAGAAAGAACCCGTTCTATTTTGGTATTTAAAAGGTACATTGCAAGTATTCTTATGAATGTCACAAGAAGTAGATATATTGTGTTATTTTGGTCTCAAACTCAGCAGTGAGTGGCTATAATCTATTTTAAAAGTATTGTTGGTTAAGATGATACTCTGTGGCTTCTTATAGTGAGTAGATTAGCACCTTATAAATCAGTTCAGGAGCCAGAGTTGGCCTAAAGGTGCTGGGAAAACACAATATTTTAGTGTCCCTTGTCCCAGAGACCTTTCAATGCAAATGGTTGAGATAAGTGCACAAGGAGGAACAGGAAATCATGAGAGAGCGCAGTGAGCTGCAGGATGGCAGCAAACATTGTTAGTTACAGTGGCTTGGGGAGAGCAAAGCAGAGGGAAAGAAAATGAGGGAGTGAAAGAAAGAGGATTAAAATAGACAACCAATGAGCAGAAAGAGGAGAAAATACGCACACAGCTGTAAAGATGTCTCTGGATGTTCAGTGAGTCCTGCTTTGGTTGCTTTTGCAATTTCTTCTACAGCCAAAATCCTAGTTTTACTCCAAATCATGCAATATAAGTAAAGGAAGATGCATCACATTCTCTATTGCTTGTACAACGGGTGTAGGAGCCCCATAGGCTCTTTTTTTACCCTCCTCCTACCACCGTAATAGCCCTTCGTATGACCTAATATTTCAAAAATATGAGACTTTCCTGTCCCTTTGGAGGTATGTAATATTTTCAGAGTAGAAAGTACTACATAAGGCCCTAATTCATGTGTAGTCTTTTGGGTATTTTGTTCCAGTTCAAAGACTTTTTACTATACTTAAGATTTCTAACTGTGTGGGGCAAATGCTCCTTGAGATTCTCCTTTTGTGTTGGTGCTACTCAAAGACAAATGTGCAGGAGACACGCTTTTTTAATTCCTTTCTGGGTCTGTGGTAGCTTGAGGGATGATCGGAGATGATTTTAAAAGCTGATTAGTTCTTTTAATTCCCTCATTCTCTCTACAAGATCATAAGTCTATGGAATTTTCTTTTCGCAGTTCAGACACCTCTCGGCATAACATGTTGGCTTACTGTTCTGATTTCCCAGGGAATCTAAAATCTACGTTAGTACCTGCAGCTCATGAATGAGAAAATAACATTACCTGTGTTATGATGCTGCTTTGCCCTGTTGTTCCTTTGTGATAAGGCAGGAACTGAAACAGAAGTTGCATGCTTTAAGTGATCTGTTTAATAAACAGTGTAAATTCAGAAGTAGTCACTGGAGCAACTGTACCATAAGGAGGAGTAATGTGAGTACACAATTATGATCTCTTCTACTTGAATTGCAACAATAGGGACTAATTCTAGTGTATGTGTAGTTACTTGCTATTCACCAAGAGAGCATACAACCTTTCAAAACACACCCCAAAGTTTTCATTACTTAAATTTATATAATGGACTATAATCTACCATACTCTTAGGCTGTAGTTATTGACTGTGGCCACTGAAGATTTAAAGTACCTGTACTATTAGTTACAGGTATTTATATAAGAATGACCAACTCCCTTTCTTCCTCCACAGTGAAACCTCATTAAAAAATATCCTCCACACAAGTAGCTACTAAAAAATTAAGAAGTTAAAGACCCACAGCAAGTTATGCCAACTCAGGTGCAAAGATTGCCCACAGAAGCAATACTGTGGAATGTAAATAGTCTCATTAACTTTAGAAAGGCTGGTTATTAGCCAAAGGTTTAATGCTAGACCTGCAGACCTTTTTGCAGCCCTAGGCCTAGTTTTCCTTCTATTTCCCCAAAAGCCAAGAAGTCTTACTGACTCCAAACACAAACATCCATCTAGTCGATCAAGAGGATTTTATCTTCCCGTCCATGTCTGTCTGGAAGGGGTGCGTGCAGCTCAACACATTTCCAAGACCTTACAGGAGTGGGTCCCGGTTTGCAATAGAGGAAGAACCCCAAGGAGGGTGCATGTTCCCCTTTCCTAGGCATGTGCTGCAACACAATGGCCCAGTAGACTCAATGTAGCTTAGGTTGACCAGTTTGAATACTGCCCAATATTTAGAATACTACCAATAATTATAAGAAGTTTGATTTACCAGTTTTACTTGCTGCGACCTTATGTAAAACAAAGCAATAAGGCTGCTTGTGCCACCAGACCACTAATGGCAGTGATTCCTTGAGCAGCACTTTCAACTGGATGATTAACAAAGCCCTTTAGCAGGGATTAAACTGGCTTGCAAAGCTGATTTTGAGTTGAATTGTATATTATAACTACATTTTTCTTTAAAAACACGTATTTTACTACTTAGCATATGAAAACTTTCTCTGAGTTTCATGGGAGCTAGTGGCTAGGCCTTTGGGGGATTTTATTCTGTCTTATTAAAACCAATAGTTCATGCCTCCCTTGCCTTTTCAGAACTTTCAACCATGGTATTAGAGGCCATGCCATTTTAACCAAAAACCTATTTCTTCAGCAGAAAGATTTACATTTATCAAGAACAGTGGATATCAAAGGCTGGCTCATTTGTTGGTTGTTAAAACTGTAAAAAAAATATTTCTGCCTTCTGGCTGAAAATACACTGTGTTCATGTTGTAGTCATGCTGAAAATGCTAAATGACCCTTCAGACTTTGCGGAGAAACATTATCTATTCAATTAATGGGCCATAAAATGATTTAGCTAAAAGACAAGCCTGAAATGTCTTTAGAAAATCAAGGGAGGAAAACTAATACTGTCTAATTTCTCAAACTTCAAGGATATAAAAGGTTTAGGAAATGTAAAACATCACTTGCACAGGATTCTGCATAACACTTTAGGAAACCAGAAACTACAAACTGAAGGGGGAGAAGTACAATATCCTATATGCGGTAAAACACACATTAATGCATGAACGCACACTGTCATTTTCCAGGGGCGATGCATTTAATACACTTTCCAGCTAGGATGAATGAAGAACAAGAAGGTCAAGTGATCTGACCGCAGACATTGGTCAATGGCTCTGTGTGACTGGAATTAGTACTTTCCTGGCTCCCACAAACCACTACACCAGGACCTCTCATAAATATATTTTTTTCAATCTGTGAGATAATTTATTAGATGTCATGGCTATTATGCCATGATAAACCAGCAATTTTACATCTTTATTGATACATATGCAGAAAGTGTTTAAAAAAAGATAAAAAAGGACTTGAGTTTCATTGATTTTGGCTAATTTGCTTTGAAGGTTTCATCCTATAATTGATGAAGTTGAAATATTATCTCAGCTTTGCAGAAAACTACTTGAATTTTAATGACTTTTTTTCTTGCATATGTCTTTTTTTGTCCTGAATATTTTATAGTATAATAGCCTGTCGATTATCAGTTAACAAATTTCCTTTCAGCTACACCCCAGTATGGTGATTCTGACCATAGCTTCCCTGTCTCAGGTTCAAAGAACTTTTCATTTAATCTTTGGCATATCCCTCAAGTGGACACTGCACAGCCTTAAGAAGCAATCATGATGTACAGAAGAGGACTCACAGGAGCTCCCTATTGCCACACATTTCATGGCAATAAACTACAGCCAAGGCCCTATGCAGTCCAGTGAGCTGTGGTCAGGATACTGGGTTTTTATGATGTTTGCTTTGACTGACTCAAAATCATTGAACCATTTGAGGAAAACTAATGATTTTCCATACCTAAATGTATGGATAGGAAAATGGACATGACTCCAACCAGAACAACAGTAATTAGCAGTGGTAAGGAGTCATTTGCACTGTATACAAAATGTTATCTTTGTCTTTCAAACCCCTGAAAATACTCAGTGTACCACTGAGTCACACATGGTTGTGTTAATGTGGCTGGCTAGCTCATTATACATATAAAGGCACAAACCAACCTCAAAATAGTAAGAAAGATGGAGTTGAGATATTTTAGGCAAACTTAACTTTCATGATTCCAGTAAATTTAATAGAGGTTTATTGCACTAGGAGATAAAACCCAGTAAAGTAGATTTCGGGTGCTGGATGTCATGATAAGGAAGGCAAAATGCAAGAAACCAATAAAAATGTGTAAATTGTACTAGTCAAAGGCAAAAAGGATAGTGTCTCTAAGGTTAGTGAAGTTTTATAAATAATGCTAAGCTTGCTTTCCAATGGATGTGTGACCTGGGTCTTCCAATCTTCCACATCCACTAGTGTCCCTCTCCACGTTGTTGCTGCAGAGTCCCTGCCTGCTGGGCAAGAGCAGTGCCTTTGCTTGGTCGGGAGCTGCTGGGTGCTGCCTTTCCTCTACGGGAGCATTGGCTGGGGTCTTTTCCCTCTAGCCACACTGCAGTTCTTGTACAAACTGCAGTAAAGTAAAACCTTTGAGGCCTTTACCTCTCTCAGTTACGAGTACAATTGACCAAGAAGTTCAGACATCACTAGAAGTGAGAGGACTGGCAGACGGGCAGATGCTGCAGTTGTATTATGCCTCCTGCTCCAAAGAAAAACAAGTAAAAAATAAATGACAGAACAACTTATTAGCTCTGCTTATTGATCATGTTTCCTCTCTCACCAACAGACTGAACATTTTTATATGGCTGTGTAATAACAGCACAAATCCAGGAAACTGTAACTTTGTACAGGGGAAATGGTGTATGAGTTGTGTGGGCTTGTCTACCAGAATGACCAGCAGACTGTTCACCCTTCAATAGCTATGACCAGCACTTGACACCGCTGTGCTGCTGATGACAGCACCACTTCCAGGTGGGGTCTCCTCTCCAGCACTCTACTGCAGATGTGTTGCCATAAGAATGCTGTCAAATTCCTGTTGAGAGCTTTCACACCCTCCTTACATGCGGGTGGTAAGACCAGGCTTTGTCGAGATTACTTTGAGTTTTCTGGTAGTGCAAATCTTGCCAGGGATATGCCATGATTTCTATGAGTGCGGTTTATAACTAGCCCACACTGCCTAAGTCCTTTTTTATGCAGGTGCAAATAAATAAATACAGCAACATCATTGTTGCCTATGAATGCATTCCCATGAGTACTGACGGGACAATGGGTCAACTGATGACGGTGTGACCTGACCACTGACAGTTTAAATTCTGTAGCGTTATTCCATGACAAGTACTATGGTCAAGGAAACGCTGGCTGACACTGCTTTCCCAAGTTCTGGGCAGCAGCCTTATTGCCTGTGCTGTGACCCTGTGAGAGCTCATGGGTAGCAGAGCTGGTCCTGGTTAGACCCTGTATGTTTGCTGAGATGCTGTGGCAGCTGGTGGCACAATAGGCAACTCTTCTCCATGTAAGCCACTATCCCACAATGACTCCTTTGGTCTGATGTGATGCAAGTGAGTAGGTTCTTGGTTTTACAGCAGTTAAAAAAACAAGGAGCAATTCACAAGAGCATCTAGGTCAAACTACATGTGTTTGGACTAACTAAAGTCCCTCTTAATTTTTCAGGGCTGATAGTATTTTTTTGTCTTTGTCTTGAACCAATGTGCAGTTGGTGCATGCTGTGCTCTCCAGAAGTGAATTTCTGTGGTGTGTCAGCTGAGCCTGCCTTTTCCTTGGCTGTATTAGCCAGTAGAGCTGATGTGCTCCATTATTCAGTGTTTGTAAAGCTCTTTTCAGCTCTTTGAAGCACACAAGCTGCTAATTACTCAAGCCTTGGCTGTTATGATGTACAGTGTTTGTGCCGGAGTAGGCTACTTGGTCTCTTGCTATTCAGGACAACTAAAGGTCATATGAAACATTTTTTAGAAAAATCTAGCCGTGGTATTTTGCTTATAATTAGTCAGCAAGCAACATTTCTGTAGGAAATGTCAAATTGTGCAAGATTTGACTTTTTGATATGAAAAAAATAATAGACTGAAACCAGGAGGATGCTGCCTGTGTGCATTGCCCTGGGGTGATCTTCTTGATAAAGATCATCCGTGGTGGGTGAATGTTAGACTGAAACCCTGGCAGAGTCTGCCAGGAAACTTGCCCCAATGTTGGCAAAAGTTCTCTGTATATGAGGTGCTTCCAAAGAAACACTTGGGTGCGGGGTGTCTGTGCTCATCTGTGCCATTCGACAGCCTTCCTGACCCCCGGTTCCACTGTGGGAACCTCCCCTTGGCCCTCATTGCACGGAAAAGCTCTGAGAAGAGGAATAGAAATTACTTTACTCACTTCCCTAGTTCAGTGAATGGAGAAAGTTTCTGAGCTGCCAAAAGTTCTCATGAAATGGTGCATTGATACCATCCAGAGGGTTTGAGAAAAACCTTTTAGAGAACCCCCCCAGGGTGGTTTTGTGCCTCAGAGCCTGTTCCTCAGGGTGGGTGAGGGAGATATTTCCCCCAAAACTTTGAAGCAGGGAGGCAGAAGAAGGGGCAGGGAGAGGCACGGAGCAACAAACTCTCCCTATGTCCACAGGTTTAAAGTTCACCAGGAAAGTGGAGAAGCAGACAGTGGCACCGCTAGAAGTGTTTAAAYTGGATGCAGAGGGGAACACAGAGGTAGATGCACCCAGARTGTGCACAGGTCTGTGCCAGGAAGRCCAGCAGGACACACTGGTTGGAAGTGGAGGGCAGAAAGAGGAAGAGGSAAAAAGCAGAGGCGGGGAGGATGGAGGGGATGCTGCGCTGGCTGCATGCACACCGCCACCACCTCTCACACACACAYAGGTCTGCAATGCCAGTGCAGCAGTGTGAGAGCTGAACCCCTCTACGCGGCTGTTTTCCTTTCTCCGAAGTTTCAAAAACCTAAAATAAATTTATTTGCTTGTTTCTGCCTTTCTGGAAGTATATTTGCACGTATGCTTTAAATTAACCCCTGCTCTCTGAGGATAAATCACTGCACTTCAGACCTTCAGGTGGAAGCTTCAGCAGGCTTGCAGTTGGGAGGCTGAGACATCTTCTTGTGAGCAGGGCTCTAACAGGACATGCTCCTGAACTATATAAAGCAGCGAAATACAATATAGTTATAAAAGGGAGCAAAAATGTCGTTCTATATTGGTATAAAAAGTTATTCACCTCCTCCCCCTTTATTTCATAGCATGAATTTCTGGCCTGTAAGGGGTTAGCATGACCTTTTTTTTGGGTGTTTTAGGTGACGTAATATTGCCCTCTTCTGGCCAAATATGGAAATTACTTTTTTTGGTTGTTAAAAGAGTACAGTCAAGTCTTGCTCACGCGAGAAAACGGGATAGCTTGGCTGACAGCAACTACAAAACGCAAGTCATGTTAAGTTAGGCTTAAGAGGCCTCTGTGATAATTGCAGAGTGCAGAAAGCAGCAACCACAGCTCTGTAACCCCGGCTGTCGCAGCGCTGCATGGATGCACCCACGTGGGTTGCCACATCTCGCGTGGCTGAAAGTATCAAGCACCGATGCCTCCTCAGCCCAGGCACTGATTTTCCTCAACCTCGCAAATCCAGGACTTCGATAACTAAGAACGGACTGCACAATGGTTTTCCTATGCATAAATGGAAACACATGTTGCAAATAATCACACATTAATGTTGTTAGACCTAAGTGCTGGGAAGTCTAATGTAAGGTCCACAAAATCAGGAGAGTGACAGTTGTAAACTGTGGGGTTTTTGTTCTTCCACTGCCTTCTGCTTTTTAAGTGAGTTTTCTCAGGTACTCTTCTACAAAAAATTCCCTAAACTTTTAATGGGAGAAGATTTTGTACTTAAATAATAAGAAAAAGATGTCAGAATGCTGTGTTTGCTTGTTTTCAAGAGATGGGTCTTTATGAATAAAACAAATCTTGACACTTGCATTAAAATTGGGAAAATTGACAGCATCATTGACATTACTTAAAAAGTGAAGCTATTCATTTACACTTGAGGTCAGTTTGTCCCTGGCCATTCCCTTCTCTGTCCTCTAGCACTGGGCTGCAGAATGCTAAATGTRCGCTCCTTTTTCAAGACTATGATTGCATTTAATATGCACAACTCATATGGAGACTTGTCCTGAAATGCAGCAGAGCCCATCATAGATCATACTATTACCCAAATTCCCATTTTTAATTATATCTCTTTTTTTTTCCTTTTGACTTTATGGGGAAACATTCTATGGAAAATACTCRCCATTGCATACTGTAGAACATGCCAGTCTGGATGAATGAAGATGAATTTCTGGTTTGTGWCTCACTTTTGGAATATATAGCATAATTTAAATGTTTGGTAACAAAAAGGCCAGTTTTTACCACTGCAGCAGCAGAGGAAAGCTTGGAAACAGAACTCAGGTACAAYAGAGATGTTTACTTTGGACTGGAGCCCATTCTGCAAGTAGCTGAAGAAGAAAGTCTTCTCCTAGGGACCAAAGCTAGGATTTCTTCCACTATTGCACTTGGACAGCCAGTGCCACCAAGATGCTGCCAGGAGATGCTGAGGCTCTTGCCTTACACAGGGGGTTGGTGCCCTGCTGTCACCAAGGCCTTTCACGAGCTCCTTGGCTGGGGGGATGGAGTGGCCAAGACTTTCACCACCCGTCTGCAGTGGGCTGCAGGTCCTGCACGAATAAAGACTTCCACTGAGTTGCGGCTAAAATCCCACAGGGTTTAAATCCAGTCCTTTTTGTATTTCCTGAGTGACTGTGCTGCAACTGTACCTGCTCAGTTAATCAGAAACACTGTATAAGTGGCATCTGGAAGGGGGATCACTTTGTGGAAATTGATATTAATACATATACCACAAGTCTTAAAAGCTCATGGCTATTACAACTCTCCTAGCTACCAGGGCTCCTCTGGCTCTGGTTTCAGAAAGGTTTTCTTGCATTGTTCATCCAGGTTTTAGCTCTTGAGGAGTAGAACTGTCATTTCTTTTTCAGCTAGAAAAAATATGTTCAACAAATGATGTTGTGCAGTGCTGAGTGCACCGAGCAAGCAGGAGGCCTACAGACGTGTGCGATGAAGCCAGTACTTTGGTGATTTACCTGGTCTCCTGCCACCGCTGTGTCAACCAAATAGCTCATCCCTTTGCCTTCTRCTTAGGTCCTTCTACACTCTGAAAGTTATTTTTCTTGGAAGTGCTGGGGTGACTGCTCAGGCAAATAATATTGTTGCATATACTCAGATTTCTTGATCTGTGGCTGTTGTGTGCTACTGGGTAGTACTGGCTTGTCATTTCACCCACCCCCCCAAAATCCTGGATGAAGTAAAAAAGTCTCATGTACTCATATACTGACACTACTTGCAGCTAATGAAAAGAACTCAAGTCTGGGAAAACACAATAGGTTGGAGTAGCCTTATTCATGAGTTTTGAATGTCTGAGAGGCCCTGTTAAACAGAAAATGAATCTGAAATAATTTCTTCAAGCAGTCTGTCAATGACATATTACATTTGATTTTTCAGAAGCAAAGGAAGTCAACAGTCCAACATGCTGCTTAGGAAAGAAAAATGAACATCAGGAAAAACATAGAGCTGATACTAATTTTAAAAGGAAACTTGCAGTTGCCTTACAGACAGAGATTTCCACAGCCAGCAGAAGGAGGCCTCTGGGTCACTCCCCGTGGGGTACCAGCGTGGCCAGTCTCCCACCAGTGGTGGCCGCTGCTGGATGGGCTGTGCTCCTGCACCTCTCTGCAAACTCACCCAGTGGAAGGAGCCCTGGGGGTTGCCTGCGGACAGAGCTGTGGGGCCTCTGGGCTGTGTCCTGAAAAGACCCTCATGCAGGGGAAGCTGCTGTGACCCAGGTATGTGTAGGGTCTCAATGTCAACACAGAAATAGATTGGGAGAGTKGTCTCTGGAGTCAGAAAAATACAGGAGAAAAAGAGGAGATTCGGAGGCGTTCTTATTTCATCCTTTGTAATTTTCTTCCATCATTTTTTCCCCAAACAGCTCCAGTTTTTTGTAGACATTTAACATGCAGTCGGGAACAGGAGCCTGTGCTGATTTTGGCTGGGATGGAGTTAATTTTCTTCCTAGTAGCTGGTATAGTGCTGTGTTTTGGATTTAGKATGAGAATAATGTTGATAACATGCTGATGTTTTAGTTGTTAGAATGTGCTGGTTTTGGCTGGGATAGAGTTAATTTTCTTCATAGTAGCTAGTATGGGGCTRTGTTTTGGATTTGTGATGAAAACAGCGTTGATAACACAGAGATGTTTCAGTTACTGCTGAGCAGGGCTTACACAGAGTCAAGGCCTTTTCTGCTTCTCACACCACCCTGCCAGCGAGTAGGCTGGGGGTGCACAAGAAGTTGGGAGGGGACACAGCTGGGACAGCTGACCCCAACTGACCAAAGGGACATTCCATAGCATATGACATCATGCTCAGCATATAAAGCTGGGGGAAGAAGGAGGAAGGGGGGGACATAAGGAGTGATGGTGTTTGTCTTCCCAAGTAACCGTTAGGCGTGATGGAGCCCTGCTGTCCTGGAGATGGCTGAACCCCTGCCTGCCAACGGGAAGGAGTGAATGAATTCCTTGTTTTGCTTTGCTTGTGTGCGCGGCTTTTGCTTTATCTATTAAACTGTCTTTATCTCAACCCACGAGTTTTTTCACTTTTACCTTTCCGATTCTCTCCCCCATCCCATTGTGGGGGGGAGTGAGCGAGCGGCTGCGTGGTGCTTGGTTGCCAGCTGGGGTTAAACSGTGACAAAGCCAAACATGCACTGCATCCATGCAGGAGCTGGGCCATGTCGTGCAGAGCAGGACATTCTTCCAGCCAGCTTTCAAATCCTCTGGGATTCTGAACTACTTGTTCAGAGCCACTCAGTGTGTTAAATATAGTGGASCTTTATTTATTAGCTGGCAGAAGCTATAAAGCTCTCATCATTAGAGTGAAGTATATTATGCAAATGCAGAATTAGTAAGTTATTTGGTGGTTTAAATCACAGTGTTCGTATAGAGGTCACTACAGGTACATCTAAACAGCAAGGCCTGAGACAATGTCTATTTTGTCTACTCCTGTTATGGAGCTAGGACAAGACTTGGGCATCTTCCCTCTCAAAATCTGATTTCCATGGGATCAAAACACAGCACAGCGCCAGGACTCATCCAGCCATCTCGCCCCAGCCAGAGTACTGAAGACAAACACTTAGCCTGTATGTAGGTCATTGGTTTTGCTCATATTTATTTATATGAATCCTGACCTTCAAGCACACAGCATGCAGAATTCCCACTGATGTTCACAGGCTTTTTGGGCTGRTGAAGTCCTGCAGAATCATATCTTAAAGGTCGCTGTCTGGAAAGACCTTTGCACCAAGTCTGGCAGCAGTTGTGAGGCTCCATGTGAACACAGGTGTCCCACCACACACTTGTACGTGCAGGTTAAAGAGACATCTGCTATGTGCAGTGACATGGTGACAGAGATGGAATTCTCCGTCTTTATAAGGGAAGGAGAACCACTAACACCAGAAGGCTGTGCTGCCATCCAGAGGGACGTCGACAGGCTGGAGAAATGGGCTGACAGGAACCTCATAAAATTCAACAAGGAGAACGGCAAAGTTCTCCACAACCCCGTGCACCAGTACAGGCTGGGGGCCACCCAGGCGGAAAGCAGGTCTGCAGAAAAGGACCTGGGGGGTCCTGGTGGTCACCAACTTGAACRTGAGCCAGCAATGTGCCCTAGCAGCAAACAASGTTAATGGCATCCTGGGCTGCATTAGGAGGACTGTTGGCAGTTGTGGAGGGAGGTGACCCTGCTCCTCTACTCAGCACTGGTGAGGTCACAYCTGGGTCCAGGTCTGAGCTCCCCAGCACGAGAGAGGCATGGACATACTGGAGAGAGTCCAGAGAAGGGCCACAAAGATGATTAAGRGACTGGAGCATCTCTCCTGTAAGGAAAGGCTGAGAGAGCTGGGACTGTTCAGCCTGGAGAAGAGAAGACTCAGGGGGATCTCATCAATGTATATAAATACCTGAAGGGAGGGTGCAAAGAGGATGGAACCAGACTCTTTTCAGTGGTGTCCAGTGACAGGACCAGAGGCAATGGGCACAAACTGAAACACGGGAGGTTCCATCTGAACATCAGGAAACACTTTTYCASTGTGAGGGTGACCGAGCACTGGCRCAGGTTACCCAGGGAGG
Organism: Oceanodroma leucorhoa; assembly: GCA_030449065.1. Classification (NCBI taxonomy): domain Eukaryota; kingdom Metazoa; phylum Chordata; class Aves; order Procellariiformes; genus Oceanodroma; species Oceanodroma leucorhoa. The sequence continues at coordinate 12,013 of JASVER010000019.1, forward strand.
YTGTGGAGTCTCCATCCTTGGARATACTCAAAAGCYGTCTGGACACAGTCCTGGGCAACTGGCTCTAGGTGGCTCTGCTTGAGCGGGGAGGTTGGACCAGATGACCTCCAGAGGTCCCTTCCCACCTCAGCCATTYTGTGATTCTGTGAACTTTCTCTGATCAGAGTCATAAGGCCTAGGATATGTAATACCCTGATTCTTCAGAAGTTTCAGTTTATCCTGAAACCATGGCACACCTTGTAGTAACCATACTATTTTGAAGATGGCTGTGAGCCTGGCAGCACTGTTTGAACTGGTTATGTGACAATTTGTTGTTAAGGGTCTACGGTCTCTAAGGCAGGAACTTAACGTATGACACTTTTGAAGTGTTCACCTTTAAAAAATAATTCAGCCTTAGCTGGCCTGTTTGGTATAATGTAAAACATTTTATTTGCAGCATCTGTTTCATTAAAGTCTCAAAAATTAAGAGTTTCAAAGTGACTATTGCTGACTGCGGCATTCATTAATCACAGATGGTGTCCTYTCTATGGAGGTGAAATAGGGTCACTGCACATCTCTATATATTCTTTTTTTTGCTGAAGATTAGGAATCTAATCCTCTCCCTTCCCAGAATCAGCTGAAGATTTTTTTCACTCCAGCTGATCAGCGTGGTGTGGCTCCAAGGACAACTTTGGTGCATGACTTCAACAGAAAATTGGGTTGACTCACTGATATGAATAGCAGATCTAGRTAAGATAGCAGATTTACAGAAAAACGTTCATATTCTTCAAACACCAGAACAACATGTAGCTATTAGTATTCTGAGTTGTTACTCAAAAATCTCCCTTGATGAAACATTTCCAGCATCTCTCCTAAACAATTTTTTTTTTTTAAGTCAGAGGTATGAACTTGGAACCAATTTCTCCAGTAATTGTTTCTATTTGCTGTTGTTTATGACATCCTCCCTGCAAATACCATCTTCTGAGGGCATTACTTGCAGGTAAATTGTATATAACAAACATATYTATTCCAGGTAACAGAGTGGCAATCTGCTGTACAAATGGCTTGCTAAGACCACTTTTACCACTGCATCACAGGCYGTGAAGATAACATTTAGCAGCACTCACCCGCATATTTCAGACTTCTGAGACCAGACTCCTAGACCAGATGCCCAACACTGTAGATCTAATAAATGGCAAAATATAATAGCTAGAAATGTGTCTGGTACATATTCCTGAATGGTGTTTGTACTGGTGAAAATGCCAGCATTTGTACATCTTTCAAGAACAGTCAGTGATTGAAAGCAAATAGCCCCACTAAGAGCAGCTGCTGATTTTGTCAACATGTCTTTTCATGTCTTGATTTTCTTAGTCAATGTAGGACAGATGGTTCAAGTATTTAGCTGCAGGTACAACTGCAGCTGGGCTAGGAAGGGTATATTTAATGCAGTGCAATCAACTTTCCAATCTATTTAAAGAGGGTTATCATTGTTTCTTAGCAGTCAGCAGGAAGAGGGGATGAAAGGACACCAGCACTTTCTGAAATAGAGCAGAAAATTGGGGTTGTTGTCTTCCTCCTATCCTGCCCTGCTCCACAGTGCACACTCAAACATGCAGAAGTGCTCATGTTTCTGGAACCCAGTGAGGTGTAGATTTAGACCAAACTAAATAATAGCRCAATAATGTAATACGTTGATAGGAAAGAGATGTCAAAGTAATTAAGACTTGGTTATAGATCAGAACAATGAAAGTCATCCACTGTCTAAGCACAGAAAGGGGAAAGTTTTATAAGGAAAACACATTTTCCCAATCTTGCTGTAAACTTCAGTTATAAATAACAATGGTATTGAATAATTTGTCCATTCATACATAAYGTACTCATAATGATAACATTAAGGTGGGCTCCGGACATATGTATGAGCAGGCAGAGGATGACAATTGTGAGGCAGATATATACATTTAGTTCTTAGATCACACAGAGTATACATGCAACCAATACACTGTAAAGAGACATGAMTCCCTGGGGCATGCTCAGGATCTTTTTTCTGAYTTGCTGGTTTTGGTCATGAATGTAAGTCTGCTCTGCTGTAAATCTGGACATCAAGTCCTAGGTGAARCATGTTTCTGTGTCCCTGCTGTGCYGTGTTGGCATTTGACTGATACCAGTTGTAGAATAATTGTAGAGATGGTTCTGTGGGAYGCGACATTTTTGCTTGGAGTGGGTTGGGTGGCTTGTGCAGGAACACAGCATTCGATCTGAAAAAGAAATTCAGACAAAAGAATAGGGTAGAAGCTATAACTGGAAGAAGACTTCTCAGATCTTTCCCCTTTCTCTCCTTCTGAAAAATGCATATTTGAACTCATGAAATTATGTCAGATTATTTCCATTTTTGAGACCATCAAGTGATGGTCTCATTAAAAAAARAATCAGTAAACTTTTTTCATTTGCATGTTTACAGAGCAGCATTTCAGATTTTTTCTGTTGAGACAGAATTTAATTTAGACCTCCTGAAATTAACATTTACCCTGTTTTACAATAGATCAACAAAGGCTTAAACAACGATGTACATATATGTGGGTGTGTATCCATGCTTCCCTCATGTTGTCCCTAGCACATTTGAATCCCATCCTGATTTTGGCCAGTTTTAGCAGCCAGGTGGTGATCTCAGAGGTTGTGAAGATAGGTGTTGCCTTGGAAGGCTGAACATGAGAAAACTACGCTGCGTACTCGCATGGGGAACCCAGAAGTGGAAAGAACTTCTGGGTGACTGAAGATGAGAAGACACTTCAGTCAGCACTCACATTTTTGACATTAAAGTTACTCACACATAAGATCCAAACTGAAAGAAAATCAGCTTGTTAAGAAAAAGATACCAGCACTTTTTTAACACCAAAACAATCATCTAGGGTTTGGCTTAAGCAAGGGAACCAGTAAATCAGCTACCTGCTCAGTTCTCCTTCTGCAAGGTACTATATTTCAGTGAGGGMCTTTCAGAACAATTGCCCTCATACAAAGGTCAGAGGCCAGCCAAGAAGACAGAAACCACAGGAGAGAAAGCTCTGTAAGCACCATGGAATAGCACTGCTGGTGGGTCAGTTTTTGGGCTTACCCCAGGGCTGACAGGAGTGACCAAAGCAAGACGGAAGGAGCTGAAGTACAACTTGTCCAGCTGGACACTGTTGTTGTCCATTTGTGCTCGTGATTTCCTCCATTTTGCAAGGTTATTAAGGGAAGGGTCTCATCTCCCCTAGTTCATCTCTCCCCTTAAAAGTCAGTTGGAGCATCTAGATCCTACAGTCWGAAGCAGGTAAACATCTCCACGGGATGTGTCATCCTATCTTAAACTGAGTGCCTAAAGTAAGCTGAACTGCCTTCCTCAAGTGCCTATTTCTTTCCACTGACCAACAAAGGAGTTCACAAAACCAGCTCAGGCTGCAGCCCTAACTTATGGATGGACAGAATTAGGTGAGTTGGGTTGTCTCCAGGTTCTACAAGGCCAAGGAGTGACTGTGCTGCACAGGCGTGTTTTGCAGGGCTTGCAAAGCCTGCAGAAAGTACTGGCAAAAGTTTGACCAATTCCTGTGCCAGGAGAACCGGGTCCCTAATTACAATCCAGCAGACAGTTAACTCCACTTTAAGTTCCTTCCTCATTAATATTTCCAGAAGTAGGAAGTGTTGCTATAATGCTATTTYTGAATGTTGATTTAAATGATTCATAGCATTTACAAAGACTCTGTTTTGTCATTGCAGTTATTGACCAGTTATGTCTACCACACTACCGCTGCCCTTTAAAAGATCACAGAGGTTTTTATTTTTAATGAAAACAAACTTTAAAAATATCCTTTGAGAACATTTCATTTTCCTTAATGCAGTCAGCTGAAAATACCCAGACTTTCCAAATGCGTTCATTTCTGATTTCCYCCCTTATCCTCTCCTCCCCTCCCCTCGCTGGGTCAGGTTGAGACTTTACGCCAGAGCCTGTGTTGTGCAGGGCAGCCGGGGCTCTCTTCCTGCTGCACCACATGGTGAGAGGCATCGCAGCGATGAGATGTCAAATGCCAGTTGAGAGAGAGACATTTTGCTGGAAACCTTTTCCMTGTGGCTCTTGCACATCCGATGAGCAATGAAATAAAGGCTACAGCGAGTACAGTGACAGTACAGTGTCCCCATGTTTCCTAATTTATTCTTTTTGATGTTTTTTGTCTCCACAAAGGCCCACACAGAATCACTTTRAGAGTGACTTACAAGCAGATGTATACGTATGCTCCTGCTCTCTGCTTCCCAGGTAATGATCCAGTCTGGAGGCTATAATTAAGAGCACACAYTACTTCGTCACCTCCTTAGGGACCRCAAGAGAGGCTCACTGTTGCCTCCTTTCTGCCTGACAGCTGTGAGGCAGACCAGGACCTGCTTCAAAGTGACCAGCCTGCCACCCGGCAGAGATGCACACGGTGAACCACACGAAAGATGCAGAGTTCCTTGTATCACTGCAAATACGGGGCAAGACGGGTGCTCTGAGTCAGTGTAACTCCACCAGTTGCAGTATAGCTTTAGGACAACGTCTGTGGTGTCCTTGCAGGGATTGCAGATGGATTTTCTTTGCCTGTGAAGGTCCTTCACATCATAGCTTGTACGGGGCCTTTTCAGCCCTCACTAGCATGACTCGGTACTCYTGTGAGGCAGATGGTGTCCAGATGGAAGAGATATCTGCCTCATCTCAGACAGAACAGCCAGGGAACTTGTGTGAGGGCAGTAACCGGTACTGAGGGAGGTCATTAAAGGATTGCTTTCTAGAGGATGAGCTTTGACATCCAGGACTTGCACATAGGAACTGTAGTGTCTGACCTTTAAAATACAGTTTAATTAAGGTGGACACTCAGTATATTAGTATCCACAGGTTTAGTTACTGAGACACAACACCACACAACTATGGCTGTGCCACTTCTCACCCTGGGCTGGTGGTGGGTGTGAAACCAGCCCTTGGGCCTCCGCAGCACCCCCACATCTGGAGCTAACAGGGTCCTGACCTAGATTTGCCTGTCCTTGCTGAGGTGGGACAGGCCCTTTTCCCACGTGTCGGGTGGTGCAGGGAGGCTTTCGGCTCCCTCTGTGCTGGGGCCGCGGGGGAAGGCCAGCAGCCTGTCCCGGGTGGCCCCTGGCCATGCTGGGCAGCATGCACAGGGCTGCCCCTTGGCTGAAGGCAGCATGGGGTCTGGTGGCAGTGTGGGACTGGCTTGTTCCATACGGGCACAGGAAGCATGTTTTGTCTTCCCTTCCACCTACACACCAGCATACTGAGAGAGCTAAGACTGCCATTGTTTCCGTTTGGGTTATTTTGTCTTGTGGCATGGCGGGTGGACAGGACAGGCAGCTGCAATGGCATCGCATGGCTCGTCTGAACACTTTCTTTTGTTGTTAAAAGCACTCAGTCCTCACAGGGCTGGAGTTCGACAAATGTAATGAACCAAAACTGGTCCCAAAGTAGGGCACTTGGGAGCAGAATCTGACCCCATTTTCTTTCTCTGCCTTTTGCCTTTCAGGCAGACAGTACAATGCAGTTATAAGGATGACTGCAATGCTTGGTGGTACCTTTGAATCAGAGTACATAGCATTGCTACTATTTGCTTTATAATAAAGATACTGTGTCAGATTCCTTTCTTTTGTAGCACTACGTGAAGAAAACAATGTCCATTTCTGCTAGTATGGGGCTCCTCAGTCTGATTCACTCCTTTTAGCCACAATTTCCAAAGCATCGGTGCTTGCTGTAACTGTGGAAATTGGAGGACAGACGAAAGTTACCAGATAAAAAAGTCTTTTTAACACTGTCACTGTCACTTTTGGTTTAGTGGACATTGCAGACCATTGTATTACAGTCTAAACTACCTTACTCTGGAACATGGGGTTCTCCTACAGATCATCTCAAGGTGGATTTGATAGTTGTTCTTGTGATATTTATCCCAAAGATTTCTATTTTCAGTGAGTCAGCTTGAGAAAGAAATCAGAGGCACTCTACTGCTCTTACGTACTTTCAGCTCTTGCATAGATAAGGTCTTTGACTACATCCATCTACATGTGAAATCTTTCATTGTCTTACAAAACATCGATATAAGAGGTACAAAGACTAAAGCAGTAAAAATTCAACAGCTGTTGTAATTAAAGGTTGTACAACTTTTTTTTTTTTTTTTTTGTAAATACAGACTTCAGTTCCCACATCTTCTTTGCTATTTCTCTTGGATCAGCTAGGTTAGGACTATAATTAACCAAGTAGGCATTCCTATTCCCATCAAGAGTCTGAGAAACAATGAACTGATTGGCATTTCATATCATAGCAGGCTTTAACAATCATTAAAAAATGATTAACAGTGATTTGGATTGTTTGCCTATTGTTTTGAAGAAATGTTATGAAACTGTGCTATTGTTGATGCTAATTTTAAAAAAGATTGTTATCCAGCTGCTCTTTAATGGTAATACCTCCAAGGTTGTGTTGGGAACAGCTTGATTCAGTTTGGATGAACTGACTGCTGAAATCACAGCTGTACCCTGAGCTGCCTGTTAAAACCTGTCATCACTGTGCCCAGCTCCCTGCAGCCAGTCTCTTTCCAGAAGCTTTTTCCTTCTGCTTCACACCCAGAAGTCCCCAACCCCGTGGGCATACAAACCTGGGAGGAGGCAGTTGTTCTCAGGTGTCTGCCCTGGCCCTGCCCTGATCTGTCCCAGGCGGCTGGGGACATCCAGAGGCCAGTTCACCCCTAAATAATCTGTTATGGCTATTTACTGCAGCAGAGCATGAGGCAGCCCCATACCTGACAGCAACAAGGGTATCCTGCAAAGTCCCTTGCTGCACTAAAGTATTGGCTTATTGGAGGCAGACTCCCGCAGCCCTGAAATATCTCTTTTGCTAATATCCTCCCTCAGTTGCCCAGGAGCAGCCAGGGTTATGGATACCCAAACTGGTAGATGTCTGATACACATGTTTTTTAATAACTGAATCATAAAATATTCAGTAACCCCTGGGACTGSAGTGCCTGGTCTCTAGCCATGACCTAGCGTAATTCTCTGAACAGCTGCCTCTCAGGGCCTAAGGGCTTAATTCAGAGTCCACTGAGGTGAGCAGGAGCTTTCTGTCGGCACTGGTGATGCTGGATCTGGCCCAAAGGTCCAGATCCTTCATCATTGTATTCCTACAGGTGATCCTTAAGGAGCCTGTGCTAGGAGCATTAACTGTGTTACTGCTGTACCATGCTGGCCTCCCTAAACCTGAACAAATAGCTCCTGAATCTCTTTCCTCCTCGTGTGTTACTTGGGAGGGAATTTGGGTGTTATTTTTCCTTCGAGGACTAGGATAGATAAGCATAGGTAGAAAGTCCTGCTGTGGATCTAGATGACATTTGATGCTGGATCTGGTTTGAGCATCCCTAGGCAGAATCACATCATGCAGAGCAGACCTATGAATTCTATTAACATGCCACTTTTCAGCCTGCTTTATCCATTACAGTTAGACAACCCTGTGTTACGTGGTTGATGAAACATGACAGAGCACCACAAAGGGCTGCTGCATAACCTGGAGTAAACATTGGGACTAACTCTGCTCAGAGGTCTGAGGAACAACTTTCATGTGTATAAAAGTGGTAGATTCCTATATTAGCAGTGAGTTAAAAATGCAGAACAGTTGCTTTCTCATAGTGGAGGCTCGTGTTATCTGACCACAGAGAAAAGGGAATAAAGTTGGGCAAACCGCAGAAAAAGTCCCCATGTCCCCCACAAATGCATCTGTGAGGCCCTGGGCCCAGGGTTTGTTAGAGATAGGCACCCTGGCTGGGAGTCTGCAGGTGTGAAACTGGAGTCAGCATGGGGAAAAGCTGAATGAGCGCCTGGCAGAGCAGGGATGGGAAACAGTAAGCAAGGGAGGCAGACACAGGCCTTGCAGGGCACGAGGTCTGACGGCCGCACCCCATAAATCCCATTTCTTAGAGTTTAATGACATACAGAAAAGAGGGCACAGTTAATCAATCAAACCTGATCAGGCAAACCTGTCTCAGAGCTGCAGGTGGTTCAACTCTACCTGTGTAACTTCTGGCCCACAGACTTTGGATCTACTATCAGGACATGTGGTTACAAAGAAAATTCCCAATACGAAACTTGCCAGTTGTATCTATTGGTGTTATTTTCAGCTGTGAATTCTTTTCTACTTGGTTGCTCTGTGTCTTTAGAGCAGGTTCAGGGTGATGTAGTCACTGGCTTATTTGTGTCCTTCTTTATTATCACAGCTCAAGTGAATGCCTTCTGGAAGGCATCATCCCTGAGGATACCGCTGACTGAATCAGTCTTGCAAGCTCCTGTAACGTACCTGCAGCCAAGCACAAAGAGGATTTACAGCTACTAAACATCTTCTGGCCGCTGAAGTAACAGCTTACCTCAAATGCTGTTCTTTAAATGAGAGYGGCTTATAGCATCAGCCCTGTTGCTTTTCTAGTAGTATCTCTGCGGCATTGGTGAAATGCACTGCCCATTAAACAATGTATGACTAATATCCTTAATGGCTACATTAGAGGGGGACTCTTTTTAACTATATTTCCTTGGTTCTTGGAGGCGAGGCTGTGGGATTAAACAGTGCAGGAGCCAAGGGCATGGGGTCAACTTTCAMAATTGTGTGTGGCAGAACTGCAAAGCAGAGTGTGTTAGAGAGCTTACAGAGAGAAGAAAACTGCCTGCAGCTGGACTCATCCAGGTCCTTCTCTGCATTTCTGAAGGTTATTGCTGTGTATTAATACAGTTTCTGTGTTTACTCARTATTTGGGCTACTGATGGTCGAACGGCCAGATTTACAGCTTGATTGACACAGCTCCTATAAACTCAGCCAAGTTTGTACCACCTGACAGTCAAATGCTAAGGAATATTTTGAAGTGTAATTTTGATCATTACCAACAATAATACAAATGCTATTTTTAATCACCAGATTTAATGGGGAGATCGTCACTGCTATGAGCACAGAGTAAATTCTGCTGTGTCTCTCRATCACATTGTCTTCCCTGGGCCCCCCACCCCAGGCATGGGTACCCGAGGGGCAGCACAGTCAGACTCAGCCCAATTTCTGCTATTCCTGCCCAGTCCCTGGACTCCAGTTTTGCAGGGCAGGAGCAGCCTCAGGCTACCCTGTGACTGTAGCTGTGATAGGTGCTCAGGAGCAAAGCCTTACTACACTCTCTTGACTTCCTGCCTGTGATGTTAATCAAGCTGTCTCCTTTGGGATGTTAAATTGGTAGGCACATTTTGCTGCATACTTTCCAAGGCAGCAATACCATTCTTTGAATCAAACGAACCAATCTTTGAAGCCAACCATCCAAGTTCATCCTTTAGGTAACTTACATCTAGTCTTAGTTCCATACTCTCAGTCGCTATTTAAACAATCTCTTGCACCAGGATGTTTTATTACCAATGATGCTGCCTTTTTTGATTTGTTTAATTTTTGATTCGTTTAATTTTTGTTCTGAATGAAATGGAAAATCCTGTACAGATATGTTTGTACATGCCCTTTATGTAAATTTATAAGGGCTTGCACATGGGGCTTGTAACAGAAAGGGTTGATCAGCCTTAGCTGGAAGGGTTTGTTGCTAATGCTGTCAATACGAGTGTGTAACATACATACTGATAGGACAGGATTCAGCCCCGGCAGTGRCTGTGGAGATGCCCAGCTGTGGTAGTCTGCCCAGAACCTTGCATATACCATGCCACATAATAGTAATAGGAGGGGCTACAACTTCACCTTCTCTCCAGCCTAACTCTTCATACAAATGATTTTAACTTCAGTGGAACCAAAAATCCACCCGTGCGATACAATTACCTAGTAAGCAGAACATAATATTCTTTTTGAGACAATGATTCACATATACTRTTCCATATCTGGCTCCAGATCTACCATTTTCCTTTTTGTTCAAGAGGTCTTACAAAGAACGTAGTTTCCACTATCCTGATTATCATTTCTCTGAGACTCAAAGTGGAGTGCCACTGTGATGGGAAAGCCCAGTGGGTGATGCTCAGGCAAACCTTWTATGTTTTCCGATGTTCTATAACARWATAAAGATCTCTGGTTAATGAACTAGTTTAAGTAGCACAATGAAGTATCAAGAATCCTGTCCCAGCACTTATATTARAGGCTAAGCGTTACTCAGACAGCCTGATCTAGCAGGAAATCTTTGCTCCATTTCCATTCCTATTAACACACACAACAAACTCCCTGAGCAGWAGAGCAAGGGAGGAAGAAGACACAAATGAAGCTAGACTGCAGTCCCAATCCCCAAAGGACCAGGAGGATTTTGAGATTTATTTTCATGCTTTTTTGTACTCATTGTGTTCCTAAGTAATGAGGAATACAAAATAAAGGACCGAAATCAAGGAACTTGCTGACCAGGGATCTGTCCACTACCATGCCTGTGGCTTGCCAATGGCCAGAGATGAAGCCAATATATTAGCTAGAAACTCATAATCCATTTGATTGCTTGACYTCTTCATAACTCAGCATCCAGTTTTGCAGCCCAGCCCTTAGCCCATTGCTTTAATAGAATAAGTTTAATTTAGTCTGTTCCTAGAAGAACATCTAGCAATAAAGATGTTCTCAAAGTAATGTAACAAACATGATACAAGCAGCAAATCTACAGCCAAGCTGGTCTATCCTAAACTTCCTACCACCTAGCCTGGGGCAGAGAGAGGGACACAGTGAAAACACTCTTTATCAGGCTGCTAGGGCGGCTGGGGGACCAGTGAGGTCAGGTACCCACTGCCGAGAGGGAAGCTTTCCTCGGCAGGCATCAGGCACCGGCTCTTCAGCAAGCAGCAAGCGGTTGGAAGGCAGWTAGCACTGAAAGCATCCATTATTGTGACAACCTGCTTCAGAGCAATTGTTAAAAGGTCCCGGGTGAAGATAGCAGGGAGGGAAGCATCCAGAATATTTTTTTAAATCCTCATAACCATAAAGCCACAGACTAAACAGAGTGGATGGTTTTCAATTTTTGTCCCTCCTGTTTCTGTTTTGCCATCAGCTATACGCTCTGCATGAGGCACACAGCTGCCATGGCACTTTGCAGGGACAATCTTTGTTGGTGTTGGTTGAATGAGGCTGCGTTTCAGGTGSAGATTTTTTATTTCTTTGTTTCGATCTGATCTGGCAGTACATTCTCTAGGAAGAAAACATTAATTGTAAGAATTAATCAGCCTTGATTTGGGATGCACAGTGAGTGGTGGTGGTGGACAGAGCAAAAAGCTGTCTTATTTCCTCCTTTTTTTTCGGCTGTTCATATTYGTTTGAGGGTATGGAGACCATCTGACTCACTCTCACCACCAGCAGCACTACTAAGAAAACGTCAGAAGTGGAATCACAATTCTTTTCTAATGCCAAATTGTGCCAGAGGCATCCTCTGTCATTTTGAACAGCCTGGGCACATTCAGAATGGGTGACTAATGCCCATAGCACTGGTTTTATTTCATTYGATTATGTCATCTGTAGTTTCAGCACTTTCCCTAGAGGACTTCTTCACTTCTTTATGTTGAAAGGGTATTTTTGCCTAAATGAACATTTAKTACTTCACAGGTGTAGTCATAGCTAAGAAGGCAAAGCATTAACAAGAAGAGCAAACGGAGGCAGTAATTCCCTTTAAATACTGAATCCCTTTTGCTGCTACCATCTTTGACAGCGACCTACTAAAGAGTCATTGCATGGAGTTGGGGTGTAGCAATATGTTAGGCAGGACTCCTGAAATCTCTTTCAGCCTGTTTTCCACAATTTTACACACAGATCAGTTTCTTCTAGGCTATTTCCAAACGCACAAGATGTCCTGTTCTGGACTGTGTGTGAGAAGGGAGACACAGCTGTCAGGGGCCAGGGGTTGTCTTTTAATTTAATCTTTCTTGCTCTAATTCACTGAAGTATGTTGTTTATGTTTGCATGGATGGGGGAATAACCTTATTTGTGTTCTGACAGTCACTGTGCTGCTTTTCTGGAGGGGCTGATTGCCTCTTAGTAGAGAGGCACCAGGGTGAGCAAATAACTGCATTTAAATATATAGTTATTTTACATTTAAAATCATCAACATACATGTAGACAAAGCAGGCACAACAGAGGCAGTCAGCTAGCCTTAACTCTGCCCTGTCATAATACTATACAGTAACCACAAAATCCTGACCATTGCATGGCTGGATTTTTTATAATCAGTTTCTTGATTCTCAGTTTCCCAGTTTATATTGCCTGAGCTTTGCATAATTGCAGCAGTCCCTCAATGTATTTTACCCTTGAATTATTGACAAGTGCTTTCAACCTTAAATCCACTTAAATGTAGAATAGATTTCTGAAGTGATCATTATACTGTCTTCTGTGTCTCTTCTATTACCCTTCAGAGACTATATATTATTTGTATATTTACATTTATATAGGAAGGAAATGTCCATAACCCCTTGGCTATGGACGCATGATGAAGTATCTGAATGGGATTGTTACCCAGTCTCCTCCTCCATCTCTTCTTTTTGTTTATTCATTATATCACATCTAAACCCGTCTTGCTTTTTTCTTCCTTTTTTAATTGAAGTTTCTCTTAAGAAGGAATTTTGCACATATTTAATATGACACTCCAGACATGCAATAGTAACAGGTACAAAAATAAACTTGACACTTTTTATTTAGAGAGAGATTTGATAGCAATACAATCATCGCATTTTTCTGGCTGACAAGGGCAGGATGATTCCTCCCACAGTCTYAGGCTGGATGATTTAGTTGATTTTGATAAGAGTTGTGGTCACACTCAATTTTCCTGATACTCAATTTTTCCTAACACTCAATTTTTCCTAACCCTGTATTAATTTTAATATGGTTTTGATCTGATTTAGAAGTACTGGAAATTATTCTAAGTACCTGCATTAGGGGTCTATCTGAGYCATCTCTTGGAGAAGTCATTCTCCTGCTTTAAGAAGATTTTACTGCTAGATATTTATAGGTAAAAAATGAGAACAATCCCAGTATTTTTRGTGCGATGACTTGTACTGCCCTGTCACTTTAAGAAATCACCAAATAARCACAGTGTGCTTGCTCCAGGCGCAGCTACTGCCTGACTCTTGGAGCCCCAGGAAAGGACATTTCCCTCCTCTCCTCCACAAGCTTGGAAGGTGCACCTTGGCTCACCAAGCAGAGCCTTCAAGGTCTACAGCCAGGTGTGCTCCTGGGGCTGACATCACAGTGCCTAAAATACAGTTCAGAGTTATAAATGTTCTGGACTTGCCTTCATTYGGATGAGGGAAGCAGAGCCAGACGTGGGAGTGAGCTGAGGCCCCAGCAGCCCAGCTGAGCTCCACGGATGCTCTGCCTGCTCAACCGTGGCTCCCCACTTATTGAGGTCTCCATGTGCAAAGAGGTCTCATCCACACATTTCATCCACCCACACCTGGCATATGCAGCCCACGGAATACCCTACACATGTCTTGCAGTTTCCAGTGTTATGTGCGAATGTAATTCCCAAAGCACTGTTTTTAAACCTAATGCTCTGTATTTGACGCTTTAGCAGAAGACTTTTATAGAATTGCAGAAAATGGTCTTGATGGGAATAAATGGTGTTCTGTATTTTCAAGCTTAGAAGAATCTGGATTTATACCTGGGATCATCAAATGCGTAAAACTCTTCATGCTCAGAAGTGTAYGAGTACACTTACAAAGTGGTTAATCTCCGTGGCAGCTGAGTTCTTTGCTGAGAATCCTTTGACAAAGCCCTGAGGGCCATTGTGTCTCATGTTTATGCTCCTCCAGAAATTGTTTTCCTCACTGTAAATGTGAGATTACATAAACCTCTGCCACTGATGAGTGGTTGCACCTCTTTGGGAATGCTTTTAAGGGTGCATCAGGTTTTCCAAAGTTGCCTATAATGAGTGATACCTGGAAAGAAAAAGAATATTTTTTTATAACAACTACTGCAAATGATCGCTCTGAGATGTTACCTCCTAATTCACTCTTCTCCCTCRCTCCTTCCCTCCCTCCCAAAAGACCCCCAAATAATTTAAATTGCTGTGCTGGTGACCGATCCATTTGGACTACTACTTCATCTGTTTCTTTCTTCTCCCTTCCCAAGCAGTGTCAGTATCAGGATTTAGGCCTATGTTCCTTGAATGGATGAAACTCTGCACACTCACAACAGGCAAAAATCCATTTATAAATGGGTTAATCTCTTTGCCATCTGAGTTTATTTTCAGGGAATCTCAGCCCTTTCCCTCCTCCTGGATTTCAATATACACAGGCCCACATAAAGCTAGTGATATAAATCAGGTCAGCTCTGAGATTAGAGGTGTGGGAGACAGGCAGAGAGAACATAATCAGTGCCTGCACGCTGCTACGATGCTAATGACACGGTTACAAGGAGTAACTTTAATCCCAAACGTCCTATGTGTTCTGCAAAAACGTGTCAAGCCAACCTGCCAGGATTTAAGATAAATCCACTGAAATTAAGCGAACTGTGGCCTTTGCCTTTTTTTTTAAGCAGCAGATGTGAGTTTAAAAAAAACCCCAAACCTCATTCAAATGCAGAGATTTAAAAATAGAAGCTAAAACAGTTTCAACTTTCTGCCTAGATGGCAGATCGTCTGGCTGTAAAAAATAATAAAAAAACTATGGCCAGAATATATTTTAGAAAACAGAAAAATTTTCATTATAGCAGTGAAGAAYGAAAGCTGGAGAAAACCCATAATATTTCTGCAGTATGATCAGCATTACACAGGTTCTGGCCTTAATTGACTGCAACAATTGTAATTCAGCATATGCAAAACTATGAGCTGGCTAGCTGTGCAGTTCCATGCTGTAATTATTACAAAAATGAATAATTAATATTTGGGGAGAGTATTCTTGGTAAAAAGGTCTTTTTAAAATTCTTTCCCAAGGTGCTTCGTTTTGTAAGTGCACAAATCCCACATTGGTACTTCTCATTAAATCAGAGGTTCCTCCCAAGGTGAGCACATTAGATAACAGGGACAGAAAGCAGAGTGGCCAAGCACACAAATCTTTGGACTTATTTTTAACCTCTCCATCATACTTGGTCCATCTTTCCTCAAATAGATCAGCTACTAACAGCAACAGTATCTCCTACTGCTTTTGGGACTTGTTAATGTTTTTGTAGGATCAGTTTGGATTGGAATGTCAGCCAGTTGACATGGGGAGCCCAAACGTTTAACACTGATGGAGGATTTGGCTTGAAAATGCCAGAGCCACAGCTACAGGACCAGGATTTAATCAAATACAGTAGACAGCACAGCACAAGTAACAAGTTCCCATTAGGTATTTGAACCTTACTGGATACTACCAATATTTGGGTCCTGCTAGCTCCATCTTTCACCGGGTGCTTTTGTACTTTTGCACTTAAACTGATATTGTATTTCCGAGTTTTATTAACAGTGTTTTACTGATTTTACATAGCAATGATGTAATGCAAAATTGTATTCATGGTTGTTCTCATGCTTATGGAGTTCATGGCTTTGGATAATAATAAGCTCTGAGAAACAACCTGATGTTTCACTGAAACAGGTAAATTAAAGAAATGATTTCTTAATGGGGAAAAAAAAAATCCAGACAACCAGGATGCCCCTGGGAAGGAAGACTGCATGACAAGAAAACATTTAAAGAATTCACTCCTTTCATTTAGCAGCAGATTTCAGGATGGAATCCAAAGTGCACACACTGCCTGTGTCTTGCCTGCCTCAGGCTCTGGCCCTAGACCAAAAGGGTATAAGATGGCTGGGGAGCGCGGGGGGAACTGCTCTGCTGCTGCAAGGTGAGAGCTGGGCTTTTGGGTCGAGACCGTGTTGCTGGTGGGGCAGTGGTTATGGTGGTCCCAGCTGGGAGGAGGGCAGTGGGGAGCAGGGCCAGGATGCACCCCTGGGGTCAGGAGGGATTAGGAGCTGTGGGGAGAAGGTGAGTTGTGGGTCAGGCCCTGTACCACAGTGACAGTGAGCTGGAAAGCAAAAGCCATACTGGGAGAGGAGATTGGAAAGGAGAAGGGATTAAGAAGGGCAAGGGAGGGGAGGGCAGATATTTAGAGTTGACCCCATAACCAGGAGGTCAACAAAGAAGGGAGGAACTGTTGAAAGACATAGAGGAGCAGAGTGACAAAAATGGTCTTTAGRTTGGTGTGTACAGGGATACATAGGTATAACAGTCAAGACATTCAAAAAAGGACAGCCAGTGGTACTCTACCCATTTTACAGGAGGAAAGACAAAGTCCAAGCAGCTGGAGCAGAGCTGCCTACTTCAGTCTGTAAAATACACATGCACTGGAAAGTGCTGACCTACAGCTCTTCTTTCTTCACACTTGATGAGGATGAAGCACTCTTCCTGCGGCCAGTCTGCATTGGTTCTGCAAGGTGAAAGGAGGTGACAAGGTCGTGGAGTCTCTTGTGGAGATACACAGCCCATTTACATTACAGAACTGTGTGTCTCCTTCCAAGTCTGAGCAGGAGGGTTTGGGCAAGAACAGGCTGGGGAGCATACCAACAAGGTGAGCAGATCAGCATTCTCTTGTGATTTCAGTAGAAACATCAGCAAAACTTCTGGACAAATAATTTATTAACTGAAAATGCATTTGGCACATATTTTTCAGCTGAATGTAGAAAAACGATCAAATTAAGAGAAAGGAGATCAAATTAAGCTAAGCTTGGCGTTAGTTTAAAAAGCAACTGAAATAACCACACCTTTGATTTGGGAAGGTTCAGTTTTGTTAAGTTTTTTTACTAAGGAATGGATTTTTTTTTTTACATGAAATCAAATATCTTTACTTGAAGTTTGCCAGTTCCCCTCCCCCCGCCCCCGCCCCAAATTCTAAGCTAATTACACAGATCCTGAAAGGGTAAATCAGGCCTAAGACCTCAGACAGGTCTACAGAACCTATTCAAGAAAAGGTAAGCTCTGTTAAGGAGCTATGCTTAGGTTAGATAACAAGACCATTTTATTTATTTTTTTTAAAGAGGTTAAAATACTAATATTTTCTTCTTTGCCATATATTTTATAACAGAAATTGGTTCTTCCATGAGAACATGATCATTTATTTTTGTAATCTTTCAGTTCATCCCTGGGAGTGAAGAGATGTGAGTTTTATCTAAGTTCACAGTAGTGAAATTCTGGATGAACTGAAAATAAATGAACATTTTTATTACAAAGTCCCCATTGGCTATAGAAGCATCCRGTAGTCAAATGCTTCTTTATGCCCATAAATTTTATTTGTAAAAGCCTATTTCATAGCTTCCAAAAAACACAAAAAACTATTGGGAAGACACTGCAGAACTAACGCCATGCATCTGAAGACAAAACCCCTGTGTTGCTTAGGCAAAGGCAATTTCACCAGCTGATGTATGTCAGCAAACTGGCAGCTACTGTGAGTGCTTGAGCATGATGACAATGTGATTTCGTATTTATCTTATGATTGCGCTCAGAAATCCACTTAGCTGAATTTAATTTTTTTCATATTTCCACTGAGATTGTGCACGGTAAGCAGGAGTTGCAAAGCAGGAGCACGAGATTTAATGTAGGACATCATGTGTATATAGATGGAACTTGAGTCCTGAATCAGCAGACCTGTTAAGCACATCCTAAATTCCCAGAATATGCTACAATGCTTCATTGAATAAAGACAAAACTTGTTGCATGCTTAATGGTAAATACTTTGCTGGAGTGGGACGTTACCCATCAATCTATTCCAGGGGGTGTCTAATTCTGGAAATTGCTCTTCCCTGAAATATCAGTGTTACCTGCTGCACAACACATTTTACTGCTGTCTCCGTAATTCCCAATAACTTTGTGTTCTTACCTGCACGGCCATGGTGAGATTCAGCACCAGATCACAGACACTTAGAATTAGGTACTTAGATATAGGTAACGACATGGGAACTAGGTGTCTAAACTTTGTTACACTCAGTGGAAACCTAACTGATGCAGCTGACAGACTGCTCACTGCTGTGGGCTCTTCAGGTCACCCTTAAACAGCAGTCTACATGAGGAGCTCCAAACTCTTTAGTTTGCCTAATGGAGGAATCTAATGCCCTTTGGGTGTCCTGCCTGATCTCCTGAAGTTTGGAAAGGCATGGGTCTCCTCTGTAACTTCTGCCACATCTGCCACCTTTGTGCAGTGCTGCCAGGTGTCCTGTGACATCTCCGATGGCACTTGACATCTATACTTGGCAAATGAGTCAAGYATTTGATCTTCAGTGACTAGAGCAGGAATTTCTACACTTAGATTATATGTAGACACCTACATTTAGACACTAAAATGTCCTACAGGATGGAAAGTATCAACACATTTTTAAACTATTCACATATTATCCATACAAAATCTATTCCAAAAGATTTATATTCTTTAATGCTAAAAGCAACAACAGAGTCTTGCCTGAGTTTTAACACAGCTGATTAAAAATCTGTGCTTCCTTGACACTCACTGAATTGGCAGCAGAGCACCGACCATATGGTCTTCTTTTAGGGAAGAGAAAGGGTTCTGTATAGCTAAGAGGTATCTGAAATTCTTCTCTGTCTACAGCGCTTTGAAGCTCTCCCTATAAACTSTTGACTGAAACTCTTGACTGCACAGATTTTATTTTGCAGGCAAGATAGGATAAGTGACTGTAGAAACTCTCTTTCTCCCAGGGCCAGCAATTCTGATCAAAAGAACCCAATGTATGGCTTTTCACAAAACTAGCAAAAAATACAAGGTTTCAATACTGATGTGCCATGTATATCCCGAGCTTTAAGAAGAGCTGAAAGAGCTTTCTGCAGCTGAGGAGTGTGTGTGKGGGGGAACCAGAAGGTAAAAAAAAAGATTTCTAAGCACCTTGCCCCAAATGTAAGCTTGTCTAAGGTAGGTCAGCCTGTGACACAGTCATACTGTTTCCATAGTCTTAACTGGTTGTAATTTTCTATGCTTTTATTTGGATGTGCTAGAATACGGCAGCCTTCAGTCATTTTTCTTCTTTTAGAGCACTGTAGATAGTGTTTTACAGCCATTAACCTCTCAGCTATTAAAGCTATTAAACTTAAGGAATTTGAAGTGTCTAAGTGCTGGGAATAGTTTCTAACTTGTGCATTTCTTTTGTATCCTGAGGTACAAGTAAGATATAACGGAACTTGCATGTTTATCAGGTCTGTCTGTCTTTAAAACAAAAAAAAAATTAAGAGCTTACTAAGGCATTTTCTATATCAGAAGCAATACTTTGTTACATCATGATGCCTTTTTGATGATCTGACCCAAGCTCTGCTTCTGTAATGTAGTTTTGCTCCGAAAGCTAGATCCAGGTCAGCTTCTTTGGCTGAACAAGATGAGGAGAGTACAGAGCTGTGCCATTATGCCAAAGTGAGGCTGGTAGGAACAATTCTTCCTTCTGTRGTCTGCACCCTCTCCCTTGTGATGCGGAGACCATGCGCCATAGGAGCTGGACGCCCTCCTGCACACCTACTAGGTGACTTCTAGCATAGCTGGCAGAGCAATGGGACACACCTTTGTGGAAGGCTGCATGAGGAAGGGGATGGGGATGGATAAGAGGAATGGAGCACGTAAGCAAGCCTGACACTAGTGAATGTACTTTTTTATAATTTTCTTTAGGATTTCT
Source organism: Oceanodroma leucorhoa (assembly GCA_030449065.1). Taxonomy (NCBI): domain Eukaryota; kingdom Metazoa; phylum Chordata; class Aves; order Procellariiformes; genus Oceanodroma; species Oceanodroma leucorhoa. The sequence goes on from JASVER010000019.1 coordinate 31,599, forward strand.
GAATAAACAAGAGTAGGAAAATATACAAGGTATACAAATTTTGGGKTTTTTTTCCATAACAACTAAAACCATAAGGACTTTAAAATCCCATATATGAGAAATGTATCAACCAGGCACTAACACTGAAGGGTACAGAGATAGATGTAACATGTCTAGATAATACAAAACAGGTAACCAAAGTCTTAAGTCCTCACCTTAAGTTTTGCATAAAATCCTGCTGACACTAAGCAAAACTGTTCAGAGCTACTTCATTGTACAGACATTCTAAGCTTTTCACATTGGAGTAACTAACTATTCACCGTATGGGTATAAAGTAAAGAGCAAAAGATATCTAGAGGGCAACCACTGACTTCCCTCTGTATTTGTTGAAYGTGGAGCCTAGTCTATGAACCCAGCATGGGTGGCCATTTATTAGACAACTACAGTTAGGTGAGTTGGATCCCATTCACTGCTTTTAAAATCTCTTAGCCTGATAAGGGGGAAATGAACAGACTTTCCACAACATGAAACTATAATTTATCAGAGATAAAATGGTAATTTTCCTCTATGTACTTATGTTTTCTGTCTTCTACAGCTGCAAAAAGAGTAACTAGCAAATGAGAAAAATACCACAGACTGTCATGTGAATGATGACAGCTTCAGCTGATGACAGTCTACTAATAGATATGTTTCAAAAGAAAGAAAGAAAGAAAGGAAGGAAGAAAGAAGGACAAGTTTAAATAATGACCTGGCTGAACACTTGATTATATTCTATATTCTGCTAAAATGGGGCTATAAAGGTGTCCATTTAACGAGACAACAGACTTCCTTTCTATGCAGTGCCTGCTCCAATCTCATCTAAATCAGTGGAGCTACATCTCTGTAACCTCATTTTGGTGACAAAACACAGTGTTTACACCAGTAATATTGCAAAGATGAGGATACTGAAACTGGCAACTCAACATGAACAGTGCTGAAGGCCTTAATATGGAAATCTTCTGTCTTTCAGTATTCACAGTTTTAATTTTGCATTTTGAGGTTTTAAAATTCATGAAACTATTCCTTGCCTTATTCATCTGAGTCATTCTTCAATCTCCTTCCAGCATTCTGTTTCTGATTAATAGTTATTAAGTAGCAACAGCAATCATGGGAAAATTACTATTTTGTCCTGGAAAATTTAGCAGTTCTAATAACTGCTAGTATTTCCACAGTTGAATGTGAACTTCTAGAATACAATCCGAAGCAATGCTAACCTTTTAAAATCTCTGTCTAAAGAATATTGTGTTTCTTTTGTATTTTCWTTATGACTGCGAGCTACTATGTTTTCTCAATAGTTTTTTTTAATAAAGCTGATACTTCCTTACGTGTAGTAAACAATAAAGCTGATCTTTCTACTGCAGAAACAATCTATGCTGTAGAAATAATTAAAGGAACTGTAATTGTGCAATATGCCAAAGAGAAGGGTAAATTGGATAAGCCAAACATCTGTTTTTGTTCACAAATGAAATGTAGCGATCCATAAACCCATCCAGGGTAAATACAGACTGCTTTGTATTTAAATTCAAATTAACTACCTACAGAAGAGGATATATATTTTTTTATTAGAATGGTTGGGTTTCAAGGTTCTTAACAATGAGGCTCAGTACATATTTCAGGTGAAACCATGGAAACAGCAGGAGCCATTTTTCTCAAAATAGAAATACCACAAATGACCTTGACATTTAAAAGCTGATGCTGCACATTGTCATTTAGATTGTGGGCAATTTAGATTGTGTCATTTATATTGTGATGGGCATATTATCATGTCCTCTGTTCCAAAATTGTTCTTGGTCTTCCAAAAAGGAGTATTTGAAAGCTGGGGACTTCTCTCATCCTCCCTTTTTATGGGTGCAAGGTAGGAAAGTAGGAAATATGCAGGAAGACATGACGCACTGTAAATGATGGCAGTGGAGCTTGAAAGAGCGGTGCTTGGAGGAATTCATTTGCACCTGAAGACTGTAGTTTGATTTCTGAAGACCCAACATGCAAAACTTCTTCCCTCAGGTAGCTGAGTGTAAATGGCTTTTTGCTGTCTACGTGCAGAGAGACAGAATTTTTCTACCTTACATGTCTGAACAATGCCAACATTTCAAAATACTGGTGAATTTAAGGATTTAATCCTTTTGAGGATTGCTGGACAACATTATTTCTTGGTCTACAACGTCTGCATAAAAACCTAACTTCTACCATCTTTAAACAGTTGAAAATTGCAAAGGTATTTTGGCTTTTTGCTGTCAAGCCATCCTTTTCAGATCCATATTTCTTTTCCCATTTGAATGGTATTCTTGTTGCTGAAACATAATTGCTGATCCAAGGCCAGTGGGGGGACAGGGGCCAGCACAGGGCCCTCTTAACAGGGCCCCATTGGAAAACACATCTTCCAAGAGGGACTGTCCACCACCGCTTGTCCCTCTTGTAGGACCTACTGCCAGGGACAGGCACCTGGTGTGGTGGCTAGCACATATGTTCTGGCGTCAGCACCCTGTGCCCTGGCCCTCGCCAGTGGGGAAGAGTGAGACAACGCCATGCCCCAGTGGGGTTGGCTGTCAGGGTACAGCAGTTTGGGTTAAGTTCTTCACTGATGCTAACATCTTCAGACGCACTAACTGGAGGTCCTGTGTGGGAGGACAGGACTGGCACTCACAGTTCTCCAGCCTGTTCTCCTTTGAGAAGACTGGGCCATATTTTTTTCCCCAGGTATTCAGGACCCCACAGATAATAGAGTCAAAAACACTCCTAAAGCTGTTTCAGATGCATGTAGGTTCTTTGTTTCTCAGAAGACAAAAAATGGGTTGAAGGAGACTAACCTGGAGAATCAGTGCCTGGCAGTGGAGATTTTACCATTGACTTTTGTGGGGCCAGGTTTTTACCTTTCGACTTTGGACAGCATTTCACCTCTTGGGTGTAGCTAACACTTAGAAGACCCCTCTTGTTGAATTCACCACTGCCCCCATCTACTAATTCACAGAACACAAACCAACGCATGTCAGTGGGAATTTCTGCTTAAACGATGAGCAGTAAAAGAGCTAGCGTTGGGCACCATATAAGGAGAGAGTTGAAATGCCTGCTGCAGCTTGGTTTGCCTTCTCCAGTGGTTTTATACAGCTCCGTCAAATTCACACCCTTTCTTTCAGTCTTCAGTTCAACTCTTTCCCTTTATGTATTACTAGTGTGAGCGTAGTCTGTGTGTGCGTGTGCCTGTCTGCACGCATGTGTGCATGTAAGTAATAACAGTTTTTACTGATCTCCTCTTTCACTTTGTTGAGTAATATTTGTACTTCTAAATAAGATTTTTAATACTTAAAGAAGCCCGCTAACACTGCCCTTGAAGCTTTACTTACTTTGTCTTGTCCTCATGCTGGGAGCAACTCTTCCTTTAGGTGATGGATAGGAAGCCTATTTTCTGACATTTCAGATCCAGCAATGTCATGGCATAAAAGGCAAAATAATAGCTGCAGGGGCAACAATGACAGACTAAAAACATCTGAGTGAAAATCTGCTTTATGATCATCATTCTAGGCAGGATTTCCTTTTAAAACTATTTAGGATTAATTTTACATAACCATTTTATATGTAAAATCATTTAATTCCATTCACGACAGGTAATATTGCATATAGAAAGTGAACACACTGCAGCATTTCTTGTACAAATACAAGCTCTGTCTCTGCAGACCAGGAGGGTTTCTGAGGAGTAGTAAAGACAATGGGAAATTCAATGTTTGCTCCTRCTGACAATGGGAGCAGCAGTCCCAGTGACACCCTATATGACTTCAAGCCTACAATGAGAGCCTTGAGGTCACACTCCGCAGTGTCCTTGAGCACGGCACAACATCCAGGTTTTAATGGTCCCTACAGACATCTAAAAATAACAATTAATACAAAGCTTTTTTTCAAAGAAGAAAATAAAAGATTACCATCTGGGTGAAAGGAGGGCTATAGTGCCTGGCTTTGGCTGGGTGGACTTGGGTCAAGAGCCTTCACACACTGCTCTGTCCCTAACTTTTTTGCAAGTTGTATTATTGTCACAGATATAACAGACAAAATAACATTTACTTAGTATCCAGGCCAAGACCATGTTGCCAGCTAGGGTGAGTGGAGGAAAGGAGCAGATAGAGAGTTTCTACTCCTCCCTCCACAGCGGAGTAGAAACTGCATTTGCAGAAGAGGGAACTGCAGTCCCCCAGCCCCTTTTGCAATTCTACTTCTGGCAATGCCTGGCTCTATTCTAGCCAGTATTTCTAATGAAAATTTCCCATCTTCTTGCTATGATTTAACCTGCTAACTAAAGCTAAAATAAAAATAGGCCTTCCCCTGAATGTCATGACAATAAGTATCTTACAAGTATCTGTGACCCTAAGCTGAAGAGCTGCACAGGCTGGTGACTTAGCTTAGCTGATACAGAATATTATCATTTAAGCACTGCAACAGTCACCTTCCTCTTCTTGACAGCAACGAGGTAGCTGGATCACATCTGGAGGCAGCAGTAGAGCCTGCAGGAGGAGACTGCAGGCAGGAAATTCACTGGAGAAAAAATGGAGCTAGCTTGCTTTTCCCCCTTTGAGAAGGTGTCCTCTCAGCCCGATGTATCTCCACCTGTCTCTGGCGACACCCAGGAAACACTAGAAACACCAACCCCGCTGTGTGCAGGACCCATCAGGTCAACGGTCACCACATCTCTGCTCTGCTGCCTCTCACTTCAGCTCCAGTGCAGCAAATTTCCCCATTCCCTGCCCAACTGATGAATACTAGATTAAAGTCAGTGTTCACCCTTGGTGGCAGCTGGATGGCTGATCTCAGTCCTATGGGTAGAACAAACCCAATGGTATTTTCCTGAACCCAGGGGAATCGCTTTGTCTTATAACTCAGATGAGAATTTGGGCCACAGAGATTAGAGCTCAGGTCAACAGTAGGGTGGTCTTTAACTGCAATAGTTTAAATTTACCACTGGATTTCATATATAAGCCTCCATGACTGCCATGCCTGAAAGCTTTCTTGGGTCAGCAGCTGCAGAGGCTACCGGTTGCTGAAATAAGGCTTCAGAGTGCCCACATTAAAAACATGTTTTCAAGGATAAAAGGTGAATAAAGTTTCAGCATATGGTTCCTCTTAGAGCATTTCCTTTGGTTCTTTTTTCAGCCTTATAATAATAAATACATAACTTCAGGATAATTTTGCATGCATTCCTCTAAGGGATCTGTGAGTTTTATTTGTATAGGGACCCTAAGGCTGTAAAATATGCCTTGCTGGGCAAAATATTCTTCCTAAAAAAACAACAAAACCCAGCTCTCATATCTGGCCTAAATCTGTTTTGAACATTGGTGCATATTTACCAGCTGCTTTCCTGGCTACTTTTTTGTGCCTCTGCTTTTTACACTGTATTGCTTCAGATAATTGCTTCAGATATTGCAACAGATAATTGTAAATAGTTCACTACATTCCTTTCTGGTTTTCATATTCTAGGTAGAGCATTTGGTTTAAGTGCTAGAGATGTACAGTAGCCCTACGGCTTTGAAATGTGTTTACCACTCCAGAGGTGGGGAGTACAAGTCTGATGGTCTTATCTCAGAGTATAATTCTCCTCATTTCAACAGTTTTCTCCCTTTTCAGGTCTACTGAAACAGGAGCAAGCTAGCTTCTGTGCTAGCAATTGAAGAACGTTTTTAATATTCTCAGATTTACTGAGCCGATTATATTAAATCACATTTTAGATGGCAATGAGTTTCATGAGTCTATTCTCATCACTCCTTCTTGTGTTACTCTTTTTTTGTGCTACCTTTCTCTATATTCATCAATGTTCAGTTACTTTATTGCTACTCACCAATTAAACTTGCTTATGATTTTATTTAAAGGTATTGGTTCTGAATGACAGGCACTTTCCCTGGAAAAATGCTCTTTCCCTTGGTGTGAAGGCACAAGTGCTGATTCCAGGTGGCATGTTGCTGACTCCCATCCGAGGTGACTGGCTGAGTGACACCCTGGAGCACCAATTCAGACACTGGCATGATCCAGAAAGATGTATTTGATATGTCGACCTCTAGACACACAGATTTACTCAGAAGCTGGCAATGAAATTGATTTTTTTCTTGCTCTCTGTTTAATGGTGCATTATAGATTTTGTGGGKTTTTTTTTGTGTTTTGTACTAAAACCCCTACGTTCTGCAGTTAGTGATGTTTGTGGTCAGGCCACACTGTGGTCCACGGTAGACTAAAAGCCTATCATGTCATGGTAACTGGGATTGGGGGATGATGACCCAGGAGTTCCCAGAGATTTTTATGTTCCTGCGTACTGACTTTCAGAGAGGATATTTTTACTCAGTGGCATTCTTCCATGTTTCTCCCATTGTGGTGCTGATATTTTGTGATTTTGCCAGTGTGTTTCCCCTGGGATAAACTAATGATCAGGTGGGGGAAAAAACAATGAGCAAATGTTCTATTTTAATATAGAATTTTGAATTTGGATATGGGCAAAGAATTCAAAAAGATTCAAACTGTTACTTCAAATTACTTTGACTTTGTCACTTAATATTTAAAACTAGCACACTTAAAGGCATATAAGTGTAGAAAAGAGAATAATGTTTAAGGATGGTTAAGGTTATAATGCATATATTAACCAAATACAAATGCATTAGCTTATACATGAATACAGAATTCTTGCCAAAGGCCACTGAAAGGTGACATTGAAATAAAGTGGCAGATGTTGAGAAACGAGATCTCTGTGAATGAGTGAGAGGGAAATCTGGTTTAGTCTTTGTTCATGGCTTTGATCCTGGGTTCAAACGATGCTTCCACCGTTTCAGGTGAATGCTTATATCATCTTAAAAGCAGGATGTTGTAGAGGAACTGGGGAAAAAATGTGAACATAAAGAATGAAATGGCATAGAAAGGCACAGTACAACTCCCTTCTTCCTCTCCCATGTAGACTGTGTGAGTATCTCATGTCTCCTTAATGCCTGATACTGCTGTGGCAGTAGGAGAAAAAAGGCCTAAAACCAGGGGTATAGATCTTAGGAAACAATTATAGGTACTAAATGTGCCTTTGCATTCAAGGCATATACCATATCTCATCTTATTGCTGCTAGGCTACCACAGCCCTGTATACATTCCTAACAAAGTATCCTGGTGTTTAATAACCTGGTATATCTTTCTTGTAAATAACTTGGAAAAAAGGTATCTTTAATGATTAGCTGGTGGATCATCTGCCTTTAGATATTCCTCGCTCGGGGCTAGAGTGCAGCACTTCCAGCACTGCGCTGCAGGATGAGCTGTGGCTCAAAGCTGCCCAGAGCCTCGGCACCCTGCGGTGCCTGAGTGAGGGGCTCCAGCCTGGCTCCAGGGTGGAGGAAAGGGCCTGCTCCTCTCCGCAGCACAGGGACGGAGGAAGCCCTCACGGCTCTCCTCTGACCTAAAAGACTGCCCATAGAGGTACTGTGCTGACTCTGAAAGCTTCTTGCATTCCCCCTTCCCTCTGCCCCACTAGACAAATTCCTAGCACACTCTGACGTGTTGCAGGATTGGGAATTAGAGCCCCTGCCTCCTAGTTTGTCACAGCATTTATCAATATGATCTCCAGAGGTTAATGGTATGTAGGAAAAGAGAACATGCTTTAGTTTCTCCTTGTTTCTTCTATGCTTTCTCTTCTAGTTTTTTWAAATTGTATTTTATTCTTTATACTCCTTATGTATAAAAACAACTGAGACTTTTTACACTTAAATTTATTCTTCAAAATAAGAGTTTTTCTGTGTGTACTTGCATGGGAGAGAGACATAAAAAATTGAGAGTCGGTCTCATTTTTAAAATGCTCGACTAGCTTTTTCAGACAAACACACTTAAACATTGGGCTTTTGCTTGAGAAGGAAAGTCTAATTTTGAACACAACTGTTAAAATTATCTCAAGTAGATTCACTGTGACTTACCTCCTGAGACTTGGCATCTTCTAAAATAAAACAGTAAGGCCTACAGAACCACCACTATGACTAATAGAGATGGCATGGGCTTTATCCTGCTGCTCGGCACTCAAAGGAGAGCCCATGTTTATAGGCATGGTGCCAGATTCAGCTGCGGATCATGGGGCTGCTCCCTGGATGGGAGGGCATGGCACAGGGCAGACTATAATGTAGGAAAATTGCCTCAGTGAGAAAAGGTAGCCCTTTCCTCTCTGATATGTACAGTTTTAATGCTGATAGCTGTCACCCCTGAGCTTAACTGTTACTTCTGAGACTATCTTTCTCTTTTCTTCCTTTCCCCTGTTACTTTGCACCTTCCTCCCATTCATGGTTTCTTTATTTCATTTGTGAAACTGTAGCTAGCTCTTCTCTGGAGACTGACAAACGTTAAGGTGGATTTATCTGAACAGTATCTGAGTGTGGTTAAGCTCATGTCTTGTACTAAATGAGCTCTTTAGTTTAGGATCTGCTGTTATATGCGCTCTCTCTGACATCCCAAATAAAAATAATGAGCTGCTCTCTCTCAGCAGTGAGCTGCCCTGGGGAGTTCATTAGGACACTAGCTAGCTTGGTGAGGGTCCCTGAAGAGTCAAGTTACTTGTCCTTTCGCTTCATGTTTCCCAGTGCTCATGCTCCAGGAGGACCTAAAGCCCATTAGCCTCCTAATGCACATCCTGTTTTGCTTATTGCTTTATTAATATTGGGCTAGGAATGAAGAGCAGATGTTGCCCAAAAATGGCAGCAGTGTTAGGGAAAAGGGGAAGGAAGACAAGTGTCTTGATTTATTGCATTTGTGGCATAGCATCGAGTGGAAAACCTGGCTGGAAATGTGAAATACTGAAGGAAAACCAGAGCCATCAACTCACGCCACCCTTCAGCTGAGTTCTTCCCTCTCTTTGTGGCCTGGAATAGACCAGGCTGAGGCACCTTGTTGGGCATCAGCAGCTCCCCGTGAGCTGAATCAGCTGAGCTGAGTGCCAGAGCAAGCGCGAAGGAAGCTGCGGCCATGAGGGRCTGACAGTGGAAGAGGAAGAAAAAGAAGAAAGGAACTGCAGTAAAAACAAGCTGTGGGGTGATGTGATAGAAGAAACCGTGTTAGGGACCTTATGCAGAAAGAATCACTGAGATGAGTTTTTCAAGGATCCTTGAAAACCTGTCTGAACCAAAGAGAATACTAAAAGTACAGGTCTAGACAACCACTGAACTTGGGGTACCTTACCAACAGGAGAAATATGGTGAAAACCTAGGAAAAAAAAGTATTGTTTTGGCTGTGTTGAGTTTGAGCTGTTTGAGTGCTAAGCAAGCACAAAGAAGTATTAAGCACAAGCTTGATAAAAATTGAAAATGGTATCCTATGAAACTATCTTATCGATCAAGATTATAAATAAGTAAACAAATGTGATGAGTCAGTCTTAACCATTCTTTTTTTAAAGGAGAGGAAGCAAATCAAAGGTAAATCCTCTATCCTGCCAGAAAAGCACGAGCTATTCAGAAATGTATAGGATTTTATACTTCTTTGGTGTATTCCTCAGCATTATTTTATGGTAAAACTTAGGGCAAAAAGAGGAATACCTCATCAGTTCACCCTCTATCAAACCAAACAAATGTAATAATTTGCAGGACTATCTAGACTTACCTTAGTACTAGAGCTTTAAAAACGGAGACCTGAGAGAAAAACAAACCAGTGCGATTCAAGACACTACACAAACTGAGAAAAGGGGATTAAGAGAAAACTCTGTGAGGAGTAAACTCCAAACTACTTTTCCCAGGTTTTGTGTGTGTTTCCCACTTCTGGAGGCGGCTCATGTTGAAGACAAGAGCCTGGACAAAATGGATCATCAGGTGGCCTGGCTTTCTATTTTCCTAAAAAAAAAAAAAAAAAAAAAAAATTAAAATACTAAATCCCTTTGTTCTTTCTTTTCACTTTTCAGCAGACGCTGTAATTGAGGTATCGCCTTCCGAATATTTCATTACCTTTTACAAAACACGCTGCGACACCACGGAGCATCCCAAACCCCGCCTGGGGCTAACAACCGTGCCTACATTTCGCGGGGCGCTCCGCTGACTTTCTCAGCCACGGGCGCGAAGTTGCAGCACCCGGCAGCTCCAGAGGAGAGCAAAGACACCGGCCAGCCCCTCGCAAAGCCGGCCCCGCCGCCGGGCTCCCCCTCCGCAGGGGCTCCGGAAACTCTTTGCGAGGGGATGTAACTCGGTTTAGCGCCGGCGGCCGCTCTGCCCCGCCGGTGCCCCGGGAGCCGCTCCGGGCTCGGCGGCGAGGGGAGGTCGGGGGGGACGCGAGTGCCAGACGGCATCGCCCGCCCCGGCCCGCGGGAGGCGACRGGCGCGCCTGCGCTCCGCCGCGCCGCCCGGGGAGGCGGAGGCGGCCGAGGGGGACCTGGCGTCGGGTGACAGGCRGGGGGGGGGCGCAGGGCCCGGCTGGCTCCCCGGCTCGGCCGCCGGTCGCCCCCCCGCGCCGCAGGCACGGTGAGTAGCCCCGTCTTTCTTCTCCGCGGCGGCCGGGAGGAGGGAGCCCGGTGCGCCCCGCCGGCTCCCCCGCCCTGCCCGCTGCCCACCCTCCGGGGGTGGGGGGAGAGCCGCCGCTGGGGCGCGGTTGCCCGAGCTGCCGCTACCTCCGCCGCCCGCCCCTCCGCACCGAGCAGGCGGCGGCGGGGAGACAAAAGCGGACAAAGGAGGCAAAACGCGTGTTTCGCTGCCGGGGTAGGCAGGGCTGGGCATCGCTCAGCGGTCCCGCGTGTCCGCGGGCACGGGGGGCACCCGGGCGAGCTGGGGCGGCGGGGCCGGCCCCGGGGTGCCGGCTCCTGGGGCGCCCGGCGCCGCTGCCCTGGCATCGGCTTTGTTCCCCCTCTCCTCCGCCTGCTGCTGCTCCCCGGGCCGCCGAGTTGTAGCGGAGTATTTATTTCAGCGTGTTTATTTTTAGGCTGGAAAATGAAAGGCTTGGCATGGCGACCTTTGGCTGTCGCATCCGGCGCCAAATAAGAGGGTCGCGCTCCGGCCGAGGCCCGCGGCCGCGTATGTCCGCCCCTGCTCTTATGTAAATCCACGTGCTGTCCCCAAGGACGCGGTCCCCAGGGCGCTCCGGCGGCCCTCCCCCCCGTGGGGGCGGCGGGCGCTCCCCGGAGCTCAAGGCAGATCCCGGGGCGGCGGGGGTGGAGGGGGGGGCACTCGGGCCGGCGCCGCTGACCTCCCGTGCTTGCTCTCCGGCCCGCAGATCGGCAGCACCCCCCCGGAGCTCTGTCACCGGCGTCGGCGGCGCGGAGAGAGGAGGATGCGGGCGGCGGAGCGGCAGCGGCGGCGGCGGGCGACGCTCCCCCGCGGCGGCCGGGCCGGCCGCGGGGCCCCGGCGGGCGGCTGCTGAGCGCGGCGCCGCGGGCATGCGGCGGCGGGGAGCAGGAGCCGCCGGCAGCAGGGACGCCCCGGCGGGCGGGCGGCCCCTTGAGCGAGACTGAGGGCGGATGGAGCCACAAAGGACTTTGGCTGACACGTGCGGCGGGGCGGCCGGCGGCCGCGGCTAGGGCCACCCCCCTCCCCTCCCTCCTCCCCTCCCCGCTATGCTGCGCTCCCGCCGGGCCCCTCAGCGCGCTCGACGCACGGCGGCGATGGAGCCGGCCGGGCTCCTCTGAGGCCGCGGCCGGACCCAGCATGGCCTCGGCGGGGACCCCGGCGCAGCGGCGC